>QANX01001651.1:29717-125086 GCA_003254975.1 Ochetophila trinervis
TTTTTTTTTTTGCAAATTACATCATTATATTAATAGTTCATGTACAAGAGGAATTGATCATTCGTATAGAAAAAAATTAATATTACTGTAAGTTTCTAAACTATATTATGATTTACATTTTTTGTCCTAATTTTTTTTTTTCATTTTGATATTCTTCAAACTCATATTTTTATGTCACCATAAGTCCCTTTTTAAGTTTTTTTCCATTTAAGGGTAAAATTATAATTTTAAAAGTTTTTTTTTATAATTATTAGTCTCTAAACTATATCGCGATTTACAATTTTGTCTTAATTTTTTTTTCATACCTTGATTTTTAAACAAATATTTTACTCAAAAAAGTTTATACATGAAGTTCAAGCTGACACCTTAATCAATCGCATTTTTTCTCCTCCATGCAAGCTTATTCTCTCCATTTATTTCTCTAGCTTCATTTTCTGGTACAAGAAAAAAATTGATTAAAATAGTTGATTTTGAAAAAAAAATGTCAAATATTAAATATTTGTTGGAAGTTAAATTTGAATAATTTAATAGTAGAGAAAAATGATGAGGAATGAAAAACGTAAAAAAAGTAAAAAACCTATGAATAGTTAATATTAAGTTTGGGTATTCATTTTCAAGCGAAATGTCGCTAAATCGATGCATGAGCGACATCAGAAACGTCAAGATGAAACGAATAGTACCAAAATTACTAAAAACATGTGGTTGAAAGTCAAAAATCTAGCTGGGTATAGATACAAGGCATCCAACATGTTTCTCGTAAAACAAAACGATCCGTGAACTCATTCTAAGCTTGAAGATTACTGAAACGATGTCATGTCATTGATCTCATCAAAACAACATCGTTTTGTTTTTAATAACTTTTAAAATTAAATATCAGAAATTAAAACATTGTCGTTTTATGCAATCAACCATCTAAATTAATTACCATTTAGTTATTCAAATTTAACTTCCAATACATATTAAATATTTTACAATTTTTTTTCAAATATTTTTTTTTCTTATATTTACAAATGAAGCTAGAAAAAGAAAATTAAATAAACTTGCATGAAGAAGAGAGAGAAAAAATGTCAATGTGAATCTCATGTGTAAACTTATACGAGTGAAATATTTATTTCAAAATCAAAATATGAAAAAAAAAATTAAAACATAAGTGTAAATCACAATATTTTAAAGACATATAGTGATTAAAAAAATACTTAAAATTATAATTTTATCTTTAAAAAATATATTGCATGTGCATTTTAACAGCTCAAATTGACATAAACTTAAAAATAAAAACAGATAACACAAAAATATAAATTTAAAAATCAAAATAAAATAAAAATAAATAAATCACAATATAATTTAAAAATTAACCCTGTAGAGAATGAGGTGCTATCTGGTAATGTCGCTTGAAGATCTCCTTTTGAATAATCTTCTTTGAATCGGAATTAAATGCCATATCCATTTATTAATTATATTACTATTCCATGTGCCAAAAAATAAAAAAAATAAAAGAAAACCAATAAACGTGATTTGGATGTAGAAGCAACATTTTGATATTCACACTCGTGATTTTGACCAGTGGCCCTACTCAATCACAACAGCCGTCGTCTTCATAATATTCTCTCTCAAAGACAATTGGGGTCTGCCCTTCGATTGAAAATTTTCAGTTAACATATGGTTTTTTCACGTTTGATTAATGATCCCAAACAAAAAAACACGAAAAAAAATTCCTAATGGAAATACGACGTGATTTTAGTCACTTGGGCTAAACATTTTCCACTTCGTATATGTATAATTATACTCTATCAAATTCCAATCTGAAATTCTTTCCCAAAAAAAAAATTCTAGAATATATGACCACAATTTCTTGGAATTCTTTAAAATAGAAAGGTAAAAAGAATCATGGAAAATCAGTACCAATATCTTACTTTGATTAGTTACATACAGAAAATATTCAGCTGTGACTAGAAAACATCATCAAGATCAATTATTCTTTACATGTCATCCATTATGTATAGTTTCTGCAATGAGTCTCGCTATAAGACTTCAAGAACCAAGTATACTTGAAGTCGATCAATATATATTATGTGTAAAAGTTTGTGTAATCTATTTGGATTTTCCAACTTTGTTAATCAGCACCAAAAAAAATATATATCTGTGATAAATTCTTAGTGCGCATCAAGTTCACAATCTAGTCATAAAGGCCTTCTTCGAGCCATATGTCAACCAAAAAATCAACCATTTCCTGCAAAGTCCGCTAAGAAATGAATCAAAATGAATGTTGCCCTGAAAGTAGAAAGGAAAGGCTCAGAGAAACTTACAGCTAAAGGTATTGGTTGCTGAAAAGGTTCAGTGGATAAAAGCAGATCTTCATAAGTCGTGGTCCAGCTGTAAACAACGATTCCAATATTACTTTTCTTTAGACCAGGAACTAAGATAGTTTATCAATTTCATGGGAATATGCGAGAAATTTCCCTACATGTGATGCCAAAGAAACCTCATGGAAATTCTACAAAGAAAATTATTTATACTCACGGTTGACCGCTACAAGCAGTGAAAAAGATTATTGAACAATTGTAGACTGTAAATTAACTAGAAAAAAATGTAAAGCAAAAACAATATCATAAATTCAAGATGGAAGAGTAGAAATCATCTGATTTTTTTTTTTTTTTGTTTCCTGATAGAGGCATATTTATGGTTAGCATGCCAGCAAACAATTGTCTTCCTAGATAATTGGTTTCTCTTACATAGAATTCAATTAAAACTTAAAAATTTGATTTATATGCCTGCCAGTAAAACAATATAATAGAAGTGATTGTTGCAAGCTGCTTGTACTTTAAGCCAGTAAATATTGAAAAACATAAACAGAAGTGTGTACCTCATTATTGGTTCTCTAGGTGCTCTTCGCGGTTTATGAGATACATCACCAACCCATTCCTTTCTCATCTCATGCCAAGCTATCTCAGCTGCACAGCAAAGTCATCCAAATTAATAAAGAGCCATATTAACATTTTCATAACGCATATATCATCACAAAAGAATCGTTTTGTCAACGTCTGAAATAACTTTCAGGCAGCATTCCTTGTAATATGAGGAGTCAGGTCTCCCTGGGGGCCAATTTTTAATTTTGGAGAAAGAGAGATACCATGGTTGACAGAGACATCTTTATCAGCCGGCTTCTCTTTGCTGGATATATCTGAAGCATTTGATGGTTGATTTTTATGGGAATTAGGATTGCTACCATTAGTTTCCATTGTCTCCAAACAGGACAACCATCGCCTTCTAAAATCACTGCTCTGAAGAAAAAGTAGATAGAGAAGAGAGGCTGTATTATGAAAATAAACGACTCATCAGCTTCAAGAGAAAGACATAATGTATGCTATATACGAGGGAGGGAAAAGAAGTAATTCATAGAGTTAGATGATTTTCAAATAGACTTATCATTTTATTAATCCCAAAATACATTCTATATTAAATCGTCAAAACACATCCTCATATCAAATGATAGAGATCCCTAATATGAATTTGAAACTATGAAACTATGAGATGTATGAGTTCTTCTCTTCAGCAGTATGGTGAAGCTCAGTAGTCCATATACTCACGAGAGCATTAACCAATACGTTTATGTTCAGCAACGCTTCTCTTTGTGCCTCGAACTCAAAAACTTTACAGGCTATGTCTTAAGCCATCCAAGGTTCTACCCTACACTTATAGGGCTGTGAAGTCCAACCACTTAAGCTTTCAGATAAAGCTTTAAACCATATTAGTCATAGTTCATCATTGCCTTTGAAAGTATAGTCAACCAAATCAAAGCAATATGCTTGCCACTAATCTTCACAGCACATAGACTCTCAACCCCCCACCCCACCTAGAAAAAGAGAAAGAAACATGAAGATCCCCAAAGTAACCATTGACAAAGAGAAGGGGCATAATATAGATAAACAAATTACTAATAAACAGATGTCCCGTATTCATATCCTATTTAAGAGTTCTCTTTAATTATAATCTTTGACCAACATGCCTTCATCATTAACCTTTTCCAGCACTTCCAAATTACTTCATTCGAGGGGATTCGAACATATGTCCTAACCTCCACAGACATATTGATTAGCTAGTCATGGAACCAATACATGGGCAGCAAAGGTAGTTGCCCTAATTTTAATTTTCCAACATCTTGGATTGCATTGCTATTGCATCGTTTATTTGATACTATTTGAAGAAAAACTAAAGAGGATTCCATATTATGAAGTTCGCCAAACCAACGTCTTAGAATTCATAAAACCCCCATTCTCTAGTTTCTAAGATTCGTAAAGGTCCTAGAAGATATATATCTCTTGGAGAGGTTCAGTTACTAGTACATACTTTCGATTATTCAAGCTCATCATTCATTATGCTGATTACAGAATTTTGTGCCTCAAACTATCATCAACTACGCATAAAAGATACATCGATAACTCATTAACACAGAAAATTTCAAATCGGACTGACGAAAACCAAAAAACGAAGAATCCATTGGTATTCAGAATATAAAGATTAAAACTACAATAACAATATTAAAGCTACATTAAGTACCGGAACCCATATAAGAAATCAAGATTATAAATATTAAAAAGCTTGAACCAGAAAAACCCATTACTCTTCAGAGAATAGCAATGCGCTTAAAGATAAAAAATCACCAAAAACATTTAAAAATAAAATAAAAAGTTTAAACCCCAATTGAAAAGTAAATAAATAACCAAAACTATGAAAGTAAATATGAATAAGCAAGAGAAAGATGGGGGTGAAGGACCATACCTAAGTTTCTTCAACTATGCAGAGCATAAGTGAGAAATAAGGGAATTTGCAGGTGGAGTCCAACTTACAAGGAAACAGATCTCCTCGAAGATTCAATAAAACATTGGGTAAGAGAACAAATAAATAAATAAGGAGAGGAAAAAAAAAAAAAAAAAAGCTAATAAAAAGGGTGACAAAATCAAGGTGGAATTGGCTTTTTTAAGATTTGTTTACTTTACCTAGATTTTCTAGCAGCTATATCACTTGCAGTATCACACCCATTCTTAACCGCTTGTTTTCTCGCACGTGGGATGAAGAAAAAAAAAAAAAAACTTTAAATAAAGTAAAGCACAGCAGCTGTACGTCAACCCAATTGACCCAAATTGGCAAGCAATCAAGTTTTCAAATATCCTTATTTTAACGCCTCCAACTTTTGCTTTGTCTTTGACCCACAAATCTTTATGTGCAAAATAAATCATTATTATTTTATTTTGATGACAAAAATTTAAACTATTAATACTTATTTTTTTAAATAATGTAATGCCCACCATTGAAGAAATTCATGTGGAAGATGGGCTTGAGTTCCCTTTATAGAACCATGATTATTGTCCCTTTTTTTTTTTTTAGTGTGTATGATTTATTTTCTTTTGTTTTTAGAATTTGTTTGGTATAATATTTTTTTTCCAAAAACTTTATTTGGAAGTTATAAATTTTTTTTGTAAAAAATATAAATATTTGGTTAAAAGTCATTAAGAACTAGTTGATCCAGAAAAAAGCTTTTTTAAAATGTTTTAGATAAGTCTAAATTTAATTTTTTTTTAAACAATAAATTTTTAGCTTGGAAATCCGATGACCATTTATATATATATTTTTTTTACTCACAACCAAGTAATTATTAATTTTTAGAGTGAAGCTTTACAATTAAAAGTTTTATTTGCAACAGCTGTACTAAATGAACCTTTAATGTACTTATAGAATGCTGGAATAATGTTAGACTTCACATAGTTTATTCTTCTCTTCTCCACAAAAGTACTCTTATATCGCAGGTTTTAAATAAATAAAAAATTAGATGTTTAAAATACTTATAAAAAATTATCAAAATATTTTTATAAATATTTTTAAAATTTTTAAAACATGTCCTAAGCCTATCAAACCCAAGCTAACTAGAGTTGAAAAAAACAAATTAAAGACAAAAGAAACGACAAAAAACAAAAGAATTGAAGCACGATGAAGATGAAGCAGCATCAATCACAGGAAGATGTGTATAATATAGACCTTTTTGTACGAATTTTTTTATAAGGGAATTAATGCAGCTGGTTCCATTCTTAATTGGGATGGACTAATTGGGCCACTAATACCCGATAAAGCTGGCCCAGATCCATGCATTGATAATTTGATACGGCCTACATTATCAGGCAGACAGGCACTTGCATATTTTTTTAATTATTTGTTTGGAGCATTTATATATTTTATGGTCGCAGTATTAAACTGACCAAATTTCACTGTTTAAAAAAATTAAATAAAGCAACAAAGAGAAGTGTGTTCAGATACGGAGAATGTGGAAGTATTTGAGAATAAATAAATTATAATCCTATATAGATTAGAGTGTTACAGCTGAAATTCAAAGCAACATCAAAATAATTTGTTAACTTTTTACATAGGTATGTTGGATTTTGATATAATAACAATGTTGTAGCTGACTTTATTATAATAATGAAATTTTACGTGGAGAGCTAAACCGTCAATGTTAATTGTCACATAAAAAAATATAAATTATCAATTAAATTTAAAACATATCAATTTTTTTATAATAAAGATTAAATATACTTTAATATTCTATATTTTTAAGTTTGTTTAAATTAGGATCTCATGAATTAATTTAAATATTTTTAATTTTTTTAAAAATTATAATCTAGTTTAATTTGATTAAATTTAATGGATTTTTTCAAAATTGAGATGTACATTACCTTTTAAAATTTATTTTATTAACACAGAATCTGATTAGCTTGTGAGCTTGGCAAGTTATGACGAAGATTAAGAACCCTTGTTAATTCATAAATATAGTATATTTGAAGATAATTTAAAATTATAAGTTAAAATTATAAGTAGAAATGCACTTTTCTAATCATAAATTTTTTATGGAATATGTGCTGTAAAAAATAATAAAATAGATTTTAAGACGTGCACAATTTAATTTTGACAGAATCTGTTAAACTCAATACAATTAAACTATATTGTAATTTTTTTAAAAAAGTGAAGGTATTTAAATGTTTAAACTAATTCTAAAAACTCTAATTTGAACAATTTAAATAATAGATGGTACTAAAGTTTATTTAACCTTTACGATAATTATCGGTTGATCATATACTAATATGACAAGTTGTTATTTTCCTAAATAGGATGAAATGACATTGTTTAAGTAACTTATTTTGCCAAATAAAATATTTTTAAAGTTTTTTACCATGTTTTTATTACATAATAATGGTCTATGTCTTAGCTATCAAATAATTTTGAAAATATGAAAATAAATTTAATATCTAAATTTGATATTATTTTATAGCATATTCAATGAAAATGTGAATGGTTATTTATATAGATGACATATAATCCAATAGTGTTTAAATTTAGCATGAATATATATCTAATATATTGATAGCTAATTTAATTTTTTTCTCAAACTATAGAATCCGGAATAGCTATTAATTAATTACATACTTTTTAATTATTTTACTTTTTTTTAAAAAGTTAAATCTTTCAAGAAAATTTTAACTTTTAAAGAAAAAATATTTAAACTTTTTATAATTAGATACTCAATAACATTTATACAATGTCAACTAAATATTCATTTTGCACATTATTTTTTGAGAGCACTTTTTTAAAAACCAATATTTAAAAAAAAAAAAAATCACTCCGTGTTTTGCATCATTTATAACCAACTTCTTCTTAGATGTAAACCAAAAAATAAAATAAAAATTTATCTTCTTCTCAGCTTAAAATGCAGGCGCATCATTCAGAAATTTCATTGCTTGACTTTTTTTTTTTTGGGTGAAAAAATTGCTTGACTTTTGTCTGTTGCTCATTAGCAAATAGAATTAAAAGTCACCGAGTTAAGGCAGTGATATGGGTTTTCTGGCCCTTTTTCACATTTATATATACATACGTATATCCATATATATACCAAATTTTGAACGGACACTGACAAAAGCCTTGATTTTTTATTTTACTGATTTCTGCTGAATATCTTCATCAGAGTTCCATTCGAGTGTCGGTTGGGCAAGATAATCAATTTAATTAATTAATTAATTTGTTGCTATCTCAAAATTAATGGGATGGATTATTCTTTCTTTAATTAATTAATTTCGTCCTCCTCTATCCAATCATATCAAAGAGCTTTTAAATTAAGCAAAATATTCCATATGTTGTCGTATACGTGATGCATTTAGCATCAATGGCCAACCAGTATTCAATCCAAATTTCTAAGCAAACAGTAATTTATTTTCCACACGACATATTATTCTTGAATTCATGTATTCTTATTAATGTTGGAACTGATCAATCCTTATCTTCCACTCCCCCGACAACTTCAATCATAGTAATCTCTTATATTAATATTCCATATTTTTGAAACACCCATTTTTTTTATTTCCAATATATTTCTATAAAATAATTTGTTTTATCAGTTTTTCATCTACCAGCTTTCAAAATTAAAAGGATATATTAAATTTAGAGTTTAATGAATTTAAATAGAGTTGTAGATTTTAAATTTTTTTATAGATTTTTATAAAATTTTATAGATTTTGTATAGAATTTATAAAAATCCAATGAAATCCATAAAAAATATGTGAAATTTAGTTAGATTTTTTCATTTATAAAATTTATTTTAAAATTAAATAAAATCTATTAAATTTATTATTTTTTAAAATATTTTAAAGTTAATAACTTTTTAAATACTTTTAGATTTTAAAAAATTTCTATAAAATTTTAATTTTATATACATAAATTTTAATAGACTTTTATAAAATCTATTAAAATTTAAATTGAATATCTCTTAATTTTTATAAATCTATTGAACTCTGAATTAAATATACATTCTTTAAAGTGAAATCCTGTCTATTTTTTATGAATTTCGTTGGATTATTNAATTTACTATATTTATCGAATTCAGGTTATAATGGAGGACTAATTTCTTCCATTCTGAAACCTTGATTTACTCCATTTAGAAATTAGACACGATATATGTTAAGAAAAACGATTCCGACATGGAAAAGTCTCTCACATTACAGTAACACACAGTTGTCGCTCTTTTTTTTTGGGTGAAACACACAGCTATGGCTCTGAATCCATACTACCTATCTGTCTAAATGTTTTTACCCAAATTAAGTACAATCCAGAGGATAAAAATAAAAAAGCTAGCAGAAATGAATATTCACAAATTAATTTTCGTTATATATATTTAAAAATAATATTGGGATTCCAAATCTCTGTTTCGTCGAAGCAAACATTTTCTGCCACCACCAACGACAATAATAGTAATTTTGGTTGCTCTTTTATTAGCTAAGAACACTTAATAATTTCAATTGCATGTACTATCAATATCATTGATGCTAATAATTATATATTTTTTCTATCATTATGGTCTATATTTGTATTTCAGCAAAAAGAAAAAAAAGTCATATATTTGTCTCCTCCTTTTTTAGGTTTCTATGATTCTTTTTTTATATCTATATTTTAAATAATTCATGTAGTATATAAATGAAATAATGTTTTTTCACCAAAAAATTTCTCAGCAAGAAATGTCAGAGGCAGAAAAAGGAAGGGGAAGAGGGCCCAGCAGGCTGAAGGCCGTGTTGGTGATGGTCGGAAGGTCATTTTCACTCAATCACTCTCCAAAACTCCAATCCACCGAAAAATGGCAGAGGCCAAGGGTAATCAAACAGGGATTTTAAAATGATTTATCAATTTAAAAAAAAAAAATCTTTTACATAATTGGTAGGTTGGTCGCTTCAGGATAAATTATTCTATTATTATTATTATTATTATTATTATTAGAGGGCTAGTGAAAAAGCCTAAGAAAAATCATTTTTGTGGAACTTTATAGGAAAAGTGGAATTGACAAGCTAGTTATGTGGAAAAAAATGCTTTAATTTTACAGACTATATAGCAGTCTAAAAAAAGCTTTCTTGTTCACATAAAAAAACAGAGTTCCAAGAGTTTCTTGATTTGTCGGCGAAGCAGGTCCCATTACCATTTCCAGTAGGGCCCCACCAATTCCTCATTCCAATATGCTAGCTAGCTCTCACTCTCTCTCTGGCCGACAGAATAGTGAAAGCTTTTTTTTTTTTTTTTTGTTGAAAAAATAATGAGAGTTTTTGAAACACCATTTTGTGTCTTTGTCCATATTTTGGTCATAAAAAGAGGCTCTCTAGCTAATTCGTAATACACAAAGCCTACATTAAGAATATATATAATTTGGTGAATATATGACAAAATTCCAATAGTCGATGCCTGTATTAATTGATTAGCCTCTTATTTGGTAGACTTAAAAGTGAATTACTGGAGAATACCAAAATTTCAATACTGTCGACAATGCAAGTGGTCGATAATATATCTGATTCATAACCATTGTTCATCTTCACGTGGTTTTCTAGTTTTTTAATGCTTCTTTCTATTATGGGTTTTAATGGTTTGTGTGTAAAAAATTTGTGGCTGGACCTTGAGAACCATATATGACTTGGGTGTCCCTGTACTATAAGTCTATAACCTATAAGATGCAGATTTTACGATCTTTGTGTACTATGGTCCACCGAATCAAGATTTTTAATTTAACATCTAAATTTTTTTCACGAAAGACAACCAAATTGTCTGGTTGATCTGAAGGCTTACTGCTTGATTTTTTGCAACCAAGTGGAGCGGGCAAATTGGTACGTAGCTAGAAACTATAAATCCTAAGGATTTCATGATGTGTACATACATATACATATACATATACATATACATATACATATACATATACATATACATATACATATACATATACATATATGGATCTCTCTCAGCTTCATTATGCTGACCAAATTTCAAATCATAGCCAGCAATTGAACGACAAAACTTTATGAACAGAAAAAGAAAGCCTTTCTTTTGAAATTCGTTGGTCTTATATACGATATTTATAAGAAAAGCAACCCGGGCGCTGAAAAATTAAAAAAGCCTTGCCCTGTAAAATGGTCGCTTTCTCATCAGTCAAACTTGCTTATATATAATTTTCTTGCCGCTGAGATTTCTTTTAAGAATATTTTTCTGGCAAAATATGATTAACCGTCGGCCACAGCCCAAAAAGGATAAGTCTTGGGGCATAGGATCCGAGGTTGATACAAAGCTAACAATGAACAGGGCATCAGGGCCAGCAATCTAATAATTAGTAACAGAAATCTAGCAACATTAATCAATGATTTAAATGAAAAGTTTGATGATGTTTATAGAAAACATTTAACAGCAATGTCTATTTTCGAGGGCTACTTGCATCTTGATATTTTTGACTTTAAGTTAGAGTTTTACAATTTATGCATTTATTGGACTCAATAATTTAGCTTTTTAATTTGTTAAAATTTGGGCATTTTTAACATTTGACTGGTATGACTTAACAATTGTCTCACTTGATTGATATTAAAACTGTATTAAAATTTAAACTAAAAGATACTAAAATATATAATTTTAAAACTAATTCTAAAACCTATATTTTTGGTATTTTTTTTTGTTTAAAATTCAATAGAGTTTAGTACTAGTAATGAGAGATGATATTTAAACTATGTAGTAAAAAAGTACAAATTACAACAATTTAACAGTCAAAACTGTTGAGTCAAAAAGTTAAAAATCTAAGCTGTAAAACTTAGAAAATTGAAAATAAAAAAGTACAATGAACACTAAATAAAATATATACAATTTGATTTAGATTTAGATATAGGCCCATACCATTATACCGTACATATTCATGCATGAGTGTGAAGGAAGGCTTGCATAAGATTTGATTGGGTGAGAGATCCATATTTTGATTTTTGAACAAATAATTATATATTGGATCCGCACAACCATTTTCAATTCACTTTGGAATTATTCAAAAGTATGCCTCAACAACATGATGACCCACAGCATTGATGAACTTCACAAGTTGAAACAAGCCATTAAACACATTTTGATCCTTGAGACTTGACTGGATCAGAATCTAACCCACATTTTCATATTTTATCCTCTCCATTACCTCTGGGAAAACTGACAAGCTGAGGAGAGAAATGGGTTGGTGAAAATAAAAACACAGTGATGCATGGAGGTTTAAATGAGGATTGAGAACCTTTGATTTTGTGAGCACAAGGAGTCCAAGTTCCTGAGGAATCATAAAACTAGCCAAACAACAAAAACACCCCATCAAAAAAAAAAAAAAAAAAAACAAAAGGAAATTAAAACAAAAAACAAAAAGAAAAAAAGAAAAAAGAAGAAGCACATTTATGAGGAACACATCTACCTCTTCCGCCTCACATCCTCTTTTCTTAGCTTTACAACCATGCAAACCAAAGCAAACAGGCTTTCTCATTAAGGGTGCAAAGGAAGTAGTTGTGACTTGTGACAAAAGAATAATACTACTCATCAAGTACTTCCTACCTATTCATTTTATTTTATTTTTAATTTGGAAAAATTTCACGTACATCCCTGAAATATAGTTTTATTTCAATTGCACTTCTATAATTTTAAAATTTCATAAAATCATCTTCTTCTTTTTTATGAACATAAAAAAAACATCCTAAATTTGTATAATGTTCAAAATGTCTTAATAATTCACTTACACATTTTATATACTTTTTCAATTACTGTTTGAATAAAATACAAAAAAATCAAATGACAGTTGGTGATTAATAATTATAAAATGCAATATAAATTCAAAATCACTAATATTTCATTGTCAATAATTTTAAAAAAAAAAAATTTAAGTGCACACATTTTACACAACCCGAACAAACCAGCGGAAATTTAAATATGAACATATGCTAGGCATCTTACTCAACCAAAGTTGAATACAACCTGTTTATCCACTATCATGTAACATATTTTACACCAAAATCTACTCGCAGCATTACCAAATGCAAAATATCCTGCTAATTTATTTTTTTACCATTAATCCGGGAAGTATATTAGAAATGTTTAATTTTACCAAAAAATAAAATATATTAGAAATGTTTAAAATTTAAAAAATATATTTGATAAGATCCCAAAAATCAGAGGTGCCTGACAGTCACAAAATATTTAGCATCTTTATAGGGGGTCCCACTAATCTTTTGATTTTATATATCAAATTGTAGTACTGCCATACCTTATTCTTCCATATACACCAAAGGTGTCTACAGCTTATAGATCTCCCAAACCCCCCCAACCCTCCACACTCCAATTCCTCTGCATTTAAACGTAGACAAAACCGTTCTCTAATTCCCTTCTTCATGCCTCTCGTCCTCCTCCTCCTTGCTCTCCTACTCCCTTCAACCAATGGAGAATCGCCACCTTCACCTGGCTACTGGCCAAGTTCTAAATTTAGGACCATCAACTTCTACAAAGGTTATCGAAACCTCTGGGGTCCTCAGCATCAAAAACAATACCAAAATGCATTAACAATCTGGCTTGACAGTACCTCAGGTACTCTCACTCGCTTTCACTTTTTTATCACTTTTTTTTTACATGCTTTCTTTTCCAATACAATCTCTCTGATATTTCATATTTTGCATAACAGGAAGTGGGTTCAAGTCAGTTCGTCCATTCCGATCCGGCTACTTTGGTACCTCCATTAAGCTCCAGCCTGGTTATACTGCAGGAGTTATAACAGCTTTCTACGTAAGACTACTCAATTCAATTGGAGCAGGAGTGTATTTATTTACATATTAGGCAAAATAAGCTCTGTGTTTGACAATTAATGATGATTAATAAGCTTGATTAAGAAATTAGTGGATTAATGGTGAAAATGGCAGCTTTCGAACAATGAAGCTCATCCGGGTTTCCATGATGAAGTGGATATTGAATTTCTTGGGACCACGTTTGGGAAGCCATACACTTTGCAGACCAATGTTTATATCAGAGGAAGTGGGGATGGTAAAATCATTGGCAGAGAGATGAAGTTTAATCTCTGGTTTGATCCCACACAGCATTTTCATCACTATGCTATACTCTGGACCCCTAAGGAGATCATGTAAGTCTAATGCAATTATTCCCTGTCTGTGTAATTAGATCATAGTAAAATTAAATTAAGGATTGCAGTCTTAAATGAAAGTAAAAATGTTCTGATTTTTCTTGGTGTTTTAATTTGCTGTTTGGTAAAAATTTAAAAGGTGCAATAATTACATGATGAGTGACCAGGAAAAGGCACAGGAATAGTTTAATCTCTTTTCTCTAAAATAAAGGGGCCAAAGTGATTTTGACAGGAGCAATTATAAATGGAATCAAGTCATCACATGATATCCAATAGAATTATTAATGAAATGCAGAAAATGTACAAAAGTGGATTAATCTACTTTTGCTGGCCACTAAATATAGTTTATAATGCTATATTAATCATGAACTGTTCCCAATCCCACATTCCTTTTATAACTCTGTACTACTTGAAGCTTTTATTTCCTTTTATTGTTTTTACCTCTCGATTCCGATATCTCCTGCGCACAAATACAATGCTCATATTTTTTCAGTCAAACAGATACCAAATAAACGTACAGCTCATAACGGATTTCATTTTTTATGATCATCCAGTAAATATGCTCTATAAAGTACAGCCTCAAACGGAATCCAATAAATATAATACTCAATTGTACAAAAACATTAAATCTCAAGAAAAGTTACAAGACCAATTATTTTCGGCATTAAAAATGAAGAAGAAGCTGGTATAACATATAGTTGAAGTATCAAAAATGATGAAAACTAATGCAGATTTCTAGTGGATGATGTGCCAATAAGGAGGTACGAGAGGAAGAGCAGGGCAACATTTCCGCTGAGACCAATGTGGGTGTACGGGTCAATATGGGATGCGTCATCGTGGGCCACAGAGGATGGAAAATACAAAGCCGACTACAGATACCAACCCTTCGTTGCCCAATACTCTAATTTCAAAGCCGGAGGGTGCTCTGCCTATTCGCCTGCTCGGTGCCGACCCGTCTCTGCCTCTCCTTTCCGGTCAGGTGGGCTGACCAGACAGCAATACAGAGCCATGAGATGGGTTCAGAGCCACCACATGGTCTATGACTATTGCAGAGACCCAAAGAGAGACCACTCCTTAACACCTGAATGCTGGATTTAAATTTAAAACCCATCAATAATACATAATACATATTAATTGGATGGGACGGGAACAAAATTTATTTAATTTCTATTGTATATGTTTTGTTCTGTGATCTGTGACTGAGAGGGTGTCTTGAGATGGGGTCCCACTTGCCAAAATTACAGTGATGGAATATGGGTTGCTAAGCGTCCAAGGCTTCCTTCAGGATACAGAGAAAGAAACTCAAATATTCGAACTTGTGTTTCTCTCTATGTATGCTTGTGTGTTTTCTTTGTTTTTTTTATGTTTTTTAAGTTTTGCTGTGGCATTGAATCTGGTGTACACTGTGCGCTTTCGTGTAAAATGTAAATTAGCAGTTTCAAACAGAAAGAGAAATGCAATGTGAGAGCCAGAGAGAGAGAGAGAGAAAAAAAAAAAAAGTGTTGGGAATAGGGATGAATGATATGAAGCCAAATCCCAAATAGTCCGTTTTCATGGGTTTTTGAGCAAAGTGCGTGTAAGGCACTTGCTGCTGCATTCTTATATTTATAAATAATTATTATCATTATTTTTTTTTGTCCCCTCAATGCCGAGGCACTTGTCATTTCTTAATAAAGCAAGAAAATTTTGTTTTTTTTTTTTTTTTTTGTAAGTCTTGTCTTTTATTCGAAATGATTGCCATGGAGGTTGGGGCCATGGACCCAACTTTATGATAGGTCATATTCTGAAACCCATTTCGAGTGACATATATTAATTGTTAAATCAGATAGCGAAAGAAGAAAAAGAAACAAGGGTTAGAAAAACAGCAATGAATCACATTTCTCCGTTAAATTAGAAAAATAAAATAAAATAATTATACACCAACATTATATATAAATGATGTAGTACGATGAATTATTTGTTATTGAATATGTCGTGATATTTATAAAATTTATATATTTTAATTTATCAAAATATTTGTACCTAATTATAAATTATTAAATTTATTTTGCACATTATAATTAAAAATAATATAGATATAAGAGTATTTTTAAAAATATTTTTATTTTAATAAAATAAAAATTGTCATTAAAAATATATTTTTAATAACAAATTTAAAAATATTGTTACTAAAAATAAATTATCTATGATAAAATTTTAAATTTATTACTAATAACGTATCATTAGTGACAATTTTTATTTTAATAAAGTAAAAATATTTTTATTTTAAAATATATAATACTTTCTCCTACTCGTTTAATTAATGGTATTCAATCCCTACCCTTTATTTACCTTTTCTTTTGGACAAAGAAAGTAGAAAACAAATTCATCAAGAAGAAAATCCGAGAAAACAAACACCCCAAAATGGCCAGCCTGCTTATTTCGATTTCCAATTTGCAGTGAACCACATTACGTGTCGTACTTTGTGTACTTGGACTCTTTACTAGGACCAGAGTTCTCCCAGGACACAAACTTGTGGAGCCACGTCATGTGTGACCACACCCGTTGTTTCTGGGAGCACCTAAGTTTTTTCCCTTAACAAGATCCTGTCTTTAAATATAATTGCTATGTTTGCTACTGAAAATGAAACTGGAAAGCTATTGACTGTGTTTGACAAGGAAAATGGATTTTTTATTCTTCTTTCCAATAGCAAATTATACAAGAATTAGCTGTCTTCTTCAAGTCGATGAAACACATAATTGCTGCAAAATCAGCCATTTGAAAGAGATTAAACACTTTCTCATTCTCTCTTAAGCACTTCTTTATACTTGAAAACCCAATTCTGTTGGATCCATCTTAGTCCAGTTTAAAGTAGAGGAGTTTAAATAGCAAGATGTAGCAAAGAAGAAAGAAAAAAGTTCATGCTACATATAACTGTAAATTTCAAACATTGTGTGTTTCCTGGATTGTACAGAATGCAGGTTGACAATCAATTAATATTTCCAATTACTCAAAACATTATAAAAGTTTTTTTTTTTTTTTTTTGGGTTTGAAGTAAGCTTTGTATCTCATAATATACAAACCCACTTATAGGAACTAAAAACTAAAGAATCAAAAAACACAGAATTTATGAGAATGATAGTTCAGCATCTCATAATGGTTAAGAAAGCAAGTTTTCTTTCTGCAAAATGAAAATGACCATTGAATGCGATTAAAGATGCTTTGAGGAGCAATAATGCAGAAGGAAGAGGGCCAGTGGTGGCCAATATAAGGCCAACTCCAAAAACAGACATAGTAAAGATAGTCGTTGGTGGAGAGCTATACAACTTTTAAAGTTAAAATGGGATTGAAAAGGATAGAATGTTTCAACAAAAAGAGAGAGGATTTAAGCAAAAGTCCATATCCATTTCATCTCACACCCTTCTCTTCTTTTGGCATTTTGTAGAGGTTTGATTTTGATTTTGAGCAGTTTCTCATAAAGAGAGAGAATGATATTCCCCCAGCAAACCCCATCTACAATTTTTAATGTAACAATTCTATATTCCATTCAATTATTTAGTATATATTTCGAAACTTGCCAATAATTTTCCCAATCCGCACAAAAACAAGGTAACTATACATTGTGGCGGTGATAATGGGTAGGACCACCAATGCAACATTATGGGAGGTTTATGAAGAATAGAAACTGACAAATGAATGTGGGATTTTGCCATGTCATGTATGGATTGGAGGCATTACATCCATTGATCAAACATCATGTTTTTTTTTTCTTTTTCTTTTTTTCCATTTATTTTTGTTTTGATGATTTTCATTGATATGAAGTAAAGTAGGGGAAAGAATTTTAGTGGGGTCCATATTTTTCCTTCAAGAAGTACCCCTGAATTGTCATGACCCCAATCATGCTATTGCGTTGCTTGATGCCTTCTTCTCTATGTTGTACCATCTTTTGATCGTGATTCATCAAAAAAAAAATTTCTTTTGATCGTGCAAAAAATTAAGATTAATTGCATTTTGATATTTTTGATAATTTTTAGACTTTTAATTTTTTTTTTTGTAAATTTGGTTGTTACAATATCTTGGAGGAAACGTCTCCCCTCAAAACAGATATTCCTACACCTTTTTAAGCAATTCTAAAATAAAAAAATTTCGAGGATTGCTACTAATTTTCCTTTCTTCAACCAAAAAGAGATCAAACAGTTGTAACGGAGCTTGACCAAAAAAAGAAAACATTTGAAAGGGAACAAGTTTACTCTGAACTTATAATAAAATTTTGAAAGCGTTTCCATATCCCATACAACTTTAAAATATTTTTAGTAGAATGTAAATTGTTAAAATTAATATATCACATAAGTCAACATATTATTTTAAAAAAAAATACTTTTTAATAATAATATTTATAATGAATATCTAGCTGAAGTGGCTTTAATATTGTTAAAAGTGAAAGTTTATTTTTAAAAATTTATTCAGACATTATCAAATTTTAAAAAAAATTAAATTTGTTCAAAAATTAAAAATACTTAAATAAATTTTATAATTAATTAATAACCATAAATAATTTTTGTACAAATTATTATTGAATAATAATTTTTGAATTGGATGTATATTTATGTCATATAAATTTAAAAAATATCTATTTTTATATCACATATACAACAATCTATATTTTCCATTGGAAATGCTCTTGCATTATCGAATTTGGCAGGTCAGATTTTTTTGGTTCTATATATGCTTCAAAACTATCCTAACAGTTTTTTCGGTTTCCTTTTTATTCGCTAGTGTAGGATTTCTATCCATTTTGTCTAGACTTTCTGATTCGAACTCTCAGTTTTTTTGTTTTCTGCTGAAATCGACACAATTTCACCATTCAGTCTTCGTTCACACAAAAAATTGCACACCGGACCATATTTATCTTAGTCAGCTCCAAATTATATCAAAACCCATCTACTAACTAGTCCACGATTCCATTCATCAGGAAAAAAGAAAGAAAGAGTGAACCTCCATTCCCATTTAAAGCATAATTGATTAATTAAACTACCGGTGTGGCTGAGAGCTGACAGAAGCCCAGAGGCATTATATATATTACACTACGACATGCTTATCAAAATTACATGCCCAATCTGTCAAAATATTGGAATACTCCAGATTCATGTTCCTATACCCTATAGAAGCTCAAAGACTTCAACGTGGAATCACTAAAAGTTGGAATGTACATAATTCTTACATCCTATCATATGATAGCAATGTCTAGCTCCAGAAGAACCAGTGCATAAAGATGAAGGTGAAATGTAGACTCCCTTTTTCTTTTATTGAGCTCTATCGCTGGAAATCGTACCCACGGGCAGCTAGATAAGTGGGAACATTGGGCAACCAGGAAGTGGTATGACATGTAAGGGTTCGAAGGCAGTAAGCTTCACAACAAAAGCAAAATGATCCCATGAAGGGATATATCACAATGCCTCTTAGGTTCCCATGAAGAAGCGTCTCAAAAAGATGGACACTGAGTAGATATGTTACAAACTGCATTAAGCAGACCATGCCATGTAAAATTCAGGAAAAGAAATAGCATTTTCTTTCTGGGACCATTGAAGCTAGGAAATAATTAAACAAGGAATATGTTAAATTTACCTTCATGATGGGTGAGTATTGAAAATTTGGAGCGTATCATCAGATAAACAACCAAGTAAACCCTGGCTTAAAGCATGTGTGTACTTCATGTCACGGAGAGGATGCCTCTCAGATTTCATACGCTGATAAACTGTAAAAGAGGGCAACTCCTGCAATAGTAATTCAGAAGTTGCTTCATTGCTGGATGCAAACAACTGGTTACCATCTTCTATGTCTATAATTGCAGATTTTGGCAGTCGAATATCATTTACATTAGCATATACAGAACTCAACTTTTGAAAACTGCTGCTGCCCACCCTCTTGAAATGAACATGGGAACCCACTACTCCTTGTCCAGGAATCCGAGATTGAGTTAGTGAAGGTTGAGAGTCAGCCATCTCATTAGACATTTCAATTTTAGGACGATATGAAGCAACAATGTCATCCCTGCTAGGACAGTAAGCAAGTGATATACAAACTCCTTGGTTATCCATCCCAGGAACAAAAGATGGCCTTCAGGCAAATTAAATGAATTGTTAGAACAGCCCTTTATATAATATACTGAAAACAAATGCTCAAATTAATGCTTCTACAAAAATCAACCTTATAGATTAGGAAAAGAATATAGTTAGGGTGATACAGACAACATGACACAGACTACGTCTTACATATTCACCTTTCACAAATGAAAATTTCTGCAGTTTCTTTAAGAAAACTCTGAAAACCACATTCATAAGAATAAAAAAAAAAATGTGTTTATCACAACTTACAAGTCAAGATACAAAGCAGCTAAACCATAGGAACTCACCCTTCATCAGCACCACCAAAGTTCCACTTGCATAGGCCAACTGAGGAAGCAGACAGGACTGAGCTAGAACCAGAAGGAGGAGTTGAATTGTGTAAAAGAGAATGTAATGTATGAACCGGGTTGCTTGTCAGGCCCCATAGGGAATTCATGGGTCCTGTAGTTTGACGCATGTCAAACACCAAAACTGAGCCATTCTGCAATAACAGGAAAAGTGGAAGTAAAAGTTAGTAATACTAAATAGGGTCATTATGAAAAATTAAAACAAACAAACTGAGGGATCAAACCTGTAGTCCAACATATATATAATGTGAATTGTTGAGATCCCATGAACATGTCCAAGCAGCAGCCTGGAAGTAAAAATGTCAACATTGAGGAAAGAATGGACAACTTAAAACTGAATATATAACATTCTATGCTGTGTTAGCAACAAAAAGGATAACACGCAGAAAAAATATTGCAAAAGCAAGGATGACATGAACTTTTGTTAGTAGGCAAAAGCAATAACAGATTGAAGTGTTACCGGTAAATCATAGGCAAGGATGGCATTATTGCTTTCCATGCTGTAACATATAGCACAACCAAGTCAACAGGGAAAAACATAAATGTCAAAAAATAAAGCACAAAAGAAACAGTTTAGAACTGTAGTGCCACCTGATAACTGATAATTTCTTTCCTAGAGAAGCAAGGAGGGCAAAACTACTATTAAAGGGAGAAATGCGCAGGTCCTTAATTAAATTTGTGGCAGAAGGAAGTAAAATATCTTCTCTTTCATATGGAGGAATCAGACTCATCTGCAAAAACCAGTTTACAAAAAACTTTAAGAGGGACTCATCTGCAAAAACCAGTTTACAAAAAACTTTAAGAGGTTACCAAGAACTAAAACGCAACTAATGCTACAAGAGACAAAATTTATCAAAGCCAAAGAACATTACTTTGGTAAGTACATTTGATACACCAACTCCTGATAGGCTCCGTGCAATTAACAAAAGTTGGTTAGAAGCATCTATATCAAATAAACGAGCTCCATCTACCTGCATCTCCTTCTAAAGACAAAAAAAGGACCAGTTTAATTTAAAGAAAACCGGGGGGAAAAAAGCCTATCATGCAACAAAAGAGGTTACGGGGGAATAAAGAAAGCTAACATCATAAACTTATTGCAAAGCTTTCAACATCTTAATATTGGCTGAAAGTTCTGAAAAGATCCAAATTGAAAAGAAATATGAAATCTGAAATTATCATAGAAAGAAAGTCCAGAAAGAATTATGTTAAAAAACAAAACCCGCCAAATATATCTTATTTACTGAATAAAGATGATACAAAAAGCTTAAATTCACACAGCAGTAACAAATGTTTACTTCTAGTTCTCAATGCACATTGTAAGAGAGAGGTGAAGATGAAAATAGAACATGCATTTGAAAAGCAACCAACAATTTACCTGTAATTTAAAACTGCATGAGGATTTTTGTCTGCAGAATTTTGAGCTGGTTTCAATTAGATTCCCTACTAGATATATTAAAATATAAGTATCAGGAATGCTGGAAAGAATATTAAGTTAATTGTTCAAGGCAAAATGGAATATCGAATTCCATAAAAAACTTATGACCAAAAAGATCCTCAAATGGTGGATATAACTCATAAACGACCTAACCAATAGTTGTACAAGAAACAGTAATGCAACATAAATCTCAAAATGCAAAAGTCTATCTCTCGAAAACTATTACCGTATACAGATGTTCCCTGAAAGCCCCTTCTTATATTGGCTGATTCAGATGGTCTGCTCTGCATATCTCCTACTAAATGCTCCAAATAAGTTGTCCTCTACATGGCCAAATTGTTAGGAATCAAAAGGAAAGAAAAACTTAATTTATGCAATGTGAAAAGGCAACTAAAGTCATTTTATAAAAGATTTTTTAGGTTCTACCAGAATATTTGAGTCAGACTGAAATTGCAAATACTTAAGAATAATCACATAGTTCTCTAATTTTGTTCTTTTCATTTGGATACACCAAACTGGAAGCTCTTGAAACATCTAGACAAACGTGTCTGCATTAAAGAAAATGCACGGAGAAGGAAGCATCCAAGGATAGAGTGTAGGAGATGCATTCAAAATGTACAGCAGAAGAACCAGAGCAAGGCTTGACTACTTCCTAAGGACGTTAAAGTGAGGTAGCAGCAAATTTAAAAACTATTGATACCACAGAGTGGGAATATTGAAACCAAGAAAAGTTTTAAGACGGATGGAGAACAAGATGACTGCTAATATTTACACCAAAGAAGCAATCAGGGTGGGAGTGCGACACAACATAAATTGCCAAAAATTTAAACAAAAAGAATTACATAAAAACATAAAAGAATTGACATGGTTTAAAAATTCAGCATACCTCAGCAAGCTGTTGAACTTTCAGATGCAACTCAGCCTCTCTCTTTTTCCATTCAGCTTCTTTCTTACCCCAACCAACTTCCTACACAGTGAGAAAAGGCATATACTTGCTCAACAAACTATCAGCAACCAACATAAACTAGCTCAAACAGACTGCATAAAAATCAAAAGATTAAAACCACTGGAACAAATCTTAGATGGAAAAGCGTGTGTGTATATATATATAAAGCATGTACCAAGACAATAAGTGTTTCTCCAAAATTTTGTTTTTCCTACCTTCTTTTTAAGAGAAGCACATTTAGCCTCAAGTGAGCGGATTCTCTGCAAACAAGAAGACATCGTTATTCAAAATTAAGTTTCTTCACAAGTTTTTAACCTTCATTTTTTCCCTCAATATCAACCTTTTGTGATTCTTCATCAAGAGCAATGATCCGGCGTGCAAAAAGTTTCCGAACATCCTTCAATGTGCATTTCCTGTTACATTGAGGACACTAGAAAGAGAGAGAAAAAGTAAGATTACAAAAGGAAAATTTATATCTCAAAATCTTCCAGAAAAACACAAGATGACTATATAAATTCAATACCTTTCCCGAATTCCTACGCTGCTGTAACCATCTTTTTATGCAAGACATACCGTATATGTGCCCACAAGGAAGACAACTGCAGTCCTCAAAAGGAAAATTTCAATGGCAGAGAAAACAATTAAAAGTGAATGATTTTCCAAAATAATGCATAAAAATAAACTTGTTTGTTACTACCAAAAACAGAAGAAATCAACTAAAAAGTTAGAAATTTGCACCAGATATGATGGACTCCATCATTGGTCCAAGCTTCCATGCAAATAGAGCAAAATAGCCCATCAATTTCACCCCATTTGCACTCATTCCCTTGAGAAGAACCTGGTGCAGACCACGAGAGCGCTTCTTCTCCTGAGTCAATTCTTCTCCTCTTCTCTCCCGCTTCCTCGACCCCATTCTCCATTGCTGCTGCTTCGCCAACTTCCCCCCCTCCGCTTGGCGAAACCCTAACTGGCTCTTCATCGTCCTCATCGTCTTCTTCTTCTTCTTCTTCTTCTCCGTCGTCGTCTTCCTCTTCGACATCGATAACTTGCTGAACGGCTTCGTAAAGTTGGTCATTTTGGAGAAATTCGAAGTCTAACGGGTGAGGATTTTCCATTAGAGCAGGACGATGCGGGAATACGCCAACGGCTCTTTTGCTCTTCTTAGTCTTTCTCTAAACAGAATAGCGAGCGTAACTCTAAAGAGTATATACCGATCGAAAAAAAAAAACACTATAAAGAAGAGTACGAATTTTTTTTTTTGAATAATAAAGAGTACGAATATTAGCCGTTTATTTTAGTGAGCGCCAAAAATAAGTGGGTCGAATCTTTTCGTCCACGTAAATAAAAAGACAGAATCTTTTCCACCGCCATTGCTGTAAATTATGCCCTAAATCTAAATTTCTACTTCCTCATAAAGAACGCTGGTACGGCCCAATTTATTCCTAATTTATCAAACAAACAAAAAAATTATTCCTAATTTCCTATATAGGTTAAACGTATATTTTTGCTAATGTATGTTTAAACATGTTCCTTTGCAAAATATATATATATACAATAATTCTAAAATTTTCTATATAGAATTTGTCCGGCACACGTATTCAAAATTTGATAAAACATGTAAATTATATATATAGATGTATAGGACTCAATATATATGTAACAATTATATTATTTGATACGTGTAATTTTCAAGCATCATGTTTAAAAATTTATAATTATATATAACGATACAGGATAATGATGGCAACGGAGCAGACATTTTCGTACTCTCTTTTATATAAATTTTTCATATCCGTTTCCACTTTTTTCTTTATTTATAAGGGAAATGAAATGAAAATATTTCTTTGCTATTTTCATTTCTGCTATATTTTATTATTATTAAAAAATGTTAATTTTTTTAATTTTAAAAAATAATATTTTAAAAAGGTTAATATTTTCATTTCAAAGAAAATAATAGTCCACCCTCCATTCTGCCCTAGGTCAACATTTTTTGCTTAGTTTCTGCTTTGATTTTTCATTTAACCTGAGATTTTTCTCTTTATTAAAAGTGGATATCCAAAAAAATTGAAAATGACATAGTAAATCACTAAATTGTTATTCCTACTATAAGACGTTAAAATTAAAAATATAAATCTGTTTAAATATTATTAGGTTTCAAGAACAAATGGCTTATAAGACCACAATATTCATGTAACATTGCATACAATAAATAAGCACGCAATTTCTTTGTTTGGTAAAGTTTACTGCACAAATAGACAATTAGCAAAAAAAAAAAATATTTACCAAAAAAAAAAGCAAAAGAAAAATATAATTCTATGTAATTTTATCAATCTTGCAAAGATCGAAATTATTAAATGGTAAACATGTCGGTTTCTAGCAAAAAAAAAAAAAAATAGTAAACATGTCCAAGCCAAGAATAATTATCAAAGAGAAAAAAAAAAGTTCAAGCCAAGAAGACCCTAAACCAAGAGAATCCAGTCCAATCCTCGTTTCCCGTTCAGAGGGAAATAGGAGAGCAGAAATGGCTCGGAGTATTTCTTACATAACTGGGTCTCAGCTAATCTCTCTGAGGAGTCGCCCAAACATCGCCATCATAGATGTCAGGTAAGCTTGCAGTCTCTGATTTCTCTATTTTTCTTGTTTATTTATTTCGGTTTGGTCAAGGATTTGTATGGAGGATGGAAACTGAAATATTACTGGCGTTTGCATATAATCAAAGGGATGACGAGAGGAGTTACGATGGACATATTGCTGGGTCTCTGCACTATGCCAGTGATTCTTTCTCTGATAAAATTTCCAATCTAGTCCAAGAAGTGAAAGGAAAAGACACCCTTGTCTTCCATTGCGCTCTAAGCCAGGTTTTTCAGCACTTTCTTTTACCATGCTCAGACTCTCTCTTTCAATTTTATTTTTATCCTTTGATTTTTTCCGCTTTCTTTCATTAATTAAGCTGATGGGTTGTCTTCAAAATGTAGAGTGGCACAGCCTCATCTGGTTATTTGGATGTTTTAAAGTTTAGCTGTGAGATTATCGCATACCTAGAAACGTTACTAAGGACGAGTTTTTTTTTTCCAGAAAAAAGAAAAAGGAGGGCAAAGAAAAAGTAGATTAGGAGATAAATCTCATATTGATGTAAATGTTTGTAAAATCATTTATTCTTTTAGAGGTTTTACAAAATGTTACTACTGAAAATTAGCGATGTACCTTCCTCTTAATATTTGTAATTTCTGTTATCCCCTTTTTAATCAGCTGTTCTATCATTGATCCCTACTAATTGTCGATCTTGTATCATGAATTGCTCAATTACCAATTAACTTTAATGCATAGAAGCAAGTACATGGTCTGAGGATAGTAATATCCCATTTGTTTGCGTCACTGCAATTAAAGCCTTCCTTTTATATGGATGGACATTTTTTATCACCTCAGTTGTTCAGGATGGATGGATCTTTGGAGTTATGCAGTGCCATTGAATCGGGTAGTTCATTGAATACTAAAATTCTCAAATGCAAATTCTAGTTTATGCATCTCATCCGCCTCAAAACTTGTGCAAAACAATTTTATAATTAGCAAGGGCAGGGAAGTAGTCAGTAGCAGTCCTTTAATTTGATTGTGTAAGTACTCATAAGTATCACCAAATGATAGACTAGCTTCTTCTTCCTTTGTACAAGGAGTCAGTATCTTTTTCCTGAAATACCAAGTTATTAGAGAAGAAAACCTTGACTGTAATTTATATCTTTATTAGCATGTATGGGTTGTCATCTAGTTGCTCTTTAGAAAAGTTAACTTCCATTTCAAACCATAGCGTTTAAGAGTTCTTCTGATATACTGCAATGCCTCATTTTAATGTTTGTTTTTTGTAAATTTGGACTCTTCATTAAATTTAAAATATAGTGAGCTCCTCCAAATTTCCCAAGTCTTAGAAGACTGAAACTGCATAGCAAAATTAGTACTCAATCTGACTGAAATGGTTTTCTTCATGTGAGGAAAGTTTTAATTTGAAATCTTTCTTTCATCTGTGTTAGAGTGATTAAACTGTGTTTAAAATTTTTATGCTTCTTTTAACGATACCTTGACTGTAATTTATATCTTTATTAGCATGTATGGGTTGTCATCTAGTTGCTCTTTAGAAAAGTTAACTTCCATTTCAAACCATAGCGTTTAAGAGTTCTTCTGATATACTGCAATGCCTCATTTTAATGTTTGTTTTTTGTAAATTTGGACTCTTCATTAAATTTAAAATATAGTGAGCTCCTCCAAATTTCCCAAGTCTTAGAAGACTGAAACTGCATAGCAAAATTAGTACTCAATCTGACTGAAATGGTTTTCTTCATGTGAGGAAAGTTTTAATTTGAAATCTTTCTTTCATCTGTGTTAGAGTGATTAAACTGTGTTTAAAATTTTTATGCTTCTTTTAACGATGCCTTTTTATTTCAGTGACTCAAATGATCTTTGCATTATTTTTCTGATCATTCATGCAGCAGAATTGGTATCAAAAAGTTTATTCCTCAAATTGAAATTTGATATTTTGCATCGGTAGAGCTGTAGTAAATTGTCCCCCAAATATGTTCCTTGTTTATTCCTCTCTTGCTATTCAGTATCAGAAATTAAAGACATTCCATGCTTGAAGAGTTTCTTAGAAGGCATACAAGCATATATAGTGATACAGTAATGGATCTACTGTGTTGATTTTGTAGGTTCGTGGCCCAACTTGTGCACGAAAGTTTGTCAATTATCTTCAGGAGATAAAGGATGATACAGGAATAAAAGACGTCCTGGTTTTGGAACGTGGCTTCAATGGCTGGGAAGCTTCTGGTAGACCTATTTGTCGCTGCAACAGTGTTCCCTGTAAAAGCGAGAATGCATAGAAAGTTGCTTAGACAACATCGATCCTTGTTGGGAAGAAGCATATTACCACGTGGTGGACATCTAAATTTTCTATTTGTTTATGAAACGCATGTCTAAACAGCCATATTCACTTGATAGTGTGAAATATATAAGCTCTTGCTGGTTCAGTTTCTATTCCTTGCGTCTTCTTTCTGTATGCAGTGTATTATGAAAATGAATACAGAAATTCGGTCATAAAGAATATTAGCCACCATTAATAAGGAAATTGAGGTGAAAAAAGTAGCATCTTTAGGCTCAAAAGCAAAAGATAATTTCCTTATTTGCCACCATTAATAAGGAAATTGCTTATTAGGTCCCTCTTAACGCGGAGAACAAGTAGGGGTCTTAAAGAGTGGTGAGCCAAGCAGTTCCAGTTATTTCTGTTGCATTAGATTTTTTTTTTCAGGAAAATAAAACTGCATTAAAGCAGCAAAGACACCCCGAAGAGAACAAGGAGGGTGCTGCACATTACATAACGTAAGGAAATCTTGCAGGTCTGTTCGTGCAAGAAGCAAAATCCTTTGGAAGAAGCAACTTTCCTCAGGCAAACATAAAAATTAAAGGAAATATATATCGCTCAAAAATCAAAACGCAGCCTCTATCCCGTGATACCGTCAAATCAACCCCAGTGACACAATCTATTTGGACTTGCCGAGTTGTTAAAAATTAGTTAAACAATAGTAAATTAAATATTAATATAAATATCATGAAAGTAGGCATGTGGCCTATTAGCTCAGCTGGTTAGAGCGTCGTGCTAATAACGCGAAGGTCGCAGGTTCGAGACCTGCATGGGCCATGTTTTTAAATTTTGTTGCAAAGAATCATTCTTTTTTCCTTCGAAATTACCAATTCACCCTTCCATCTCTGCCTTGTTAATCTTTATCAAATTACCAACTTATCCTTCCTTTTTTCCCCAACCGGCGTAAACCTCTAATCTGTTCGTTCTCTCCCTCCAATTCCACCCATCCGGCGCAAACCTCAATCGTATCGCACACAAAATACAAACAATGGTTAATCAAAAACCTTCCAAACCTCCCTGTATATTGCAATTTCACTATGTATTCTTTAATCGAATTATGTTATTACCTTTAATTTATATGTGATGCAGGTTTGCTTGGCGTGTCTATTACCGCTCTTCCTCGTCCCCATCGTCAACGTTCTGCCGCTTCTCTTCTACTACATCATGGTATGTCGGATCCATTCTTGGTTTTCGAATTTTATATGGGTCTGTTTTATTACCTTCAAACCATAAGTCAACCATAGAATCTGAAAGTTAGATTCGATTTTGAAATAAGTTTATATATATATATATATATATATATATATATTGTATATCTACTAATTTGTGTTATTTATTTTTCTTAGGGAAAAGTTTATCGGCTTCTCGGGTGGGAGTATAGGAAGCCGGAGCGAGCTCCTGTGGCGTGTCCTTATAAGCCCGCAGCCAAAAAGGACGGCAAAGTGAGTTAATTTCTAATGCCTTTTCATTGTATAGAAATTTGCTGATGCTTTTTGCGATTCTATATTGACCCTCCTCAAGTTAATCAATTTGCAGCATCATTCATTTTGTTAGGCAAATTTGTAGACCTGTTTGCTGACAAGAGTGAGTGTTTATTTGATTAAACATCAAAAGCATTTTTTGCACTAGTCTCTTTGTATTGAAGCTAAGAAACACCATTCTGTGTAAATTCAGTTGAATTAGTTCCCAATTGTAAGAGAACCATTTGGAGATAAAAGAATTGGTTATTTTCCAATTGTGATGTGTTCAATGGATTGCTACTTTGGGGGTTGCTCTAATATGGGAATATGATTTAGGGTTGTTGAAATGCAGCACTGTATATTTGCATCTTGATGCTACTTCTTTGCTGGGGAAAGAAAAGTTTTTTCTGTAGCTGGGGTTTGATAAAGGGGATTTTAAGATGGAATTGAGGATGTTAAATAGGTATAGTAACGTTGTATCAAATTTAGGCTAGCCATAAACTAGGAAGAAGGAAACTACCCAGCTAAGCTTCAAAAAGTGATGAAAAACGTAGCTGTTCATCTCTGCCCAAGTAATACCGCAAAGCTTACAAAATTGCTGAGGCTAAAGATGGAAGGGACATGTTTATGAGAAAGAAAATGATAAGCAGTTGACTGTTTCCTCTTCCAACACACACTGAAGTTGAATACTGATGGTTGTTGTCTTGGTTCTGGAAGCTGAGACTATTTTGGAACACATGAAGGTTTATTCTTTGGCTTCCTTAGGAAAGACTATTGTCAGTATCGATTTAAGTACTAACCTGTCCTTTTATATAGTTTCAATATATGGTAGAAAGTCAGAGGTTCTGTTATGGATGGAGAGGGAGGAAATGGAATAGATGACTAAATAGATCTCTAGGAAAACGTACTTTCTATGGACTAAAAAGAAGAAAATAAGATTTCTGTTCCTTTGGAAATGAAGAGATAGTTGCGCCACCCTCTTTTTTTTTTGCCTTTGTGATTATCATTTTGGAAGTGATTATCTTTGCAACAGTGGTTCGGCATTCCATAATTAAAAGTACTTGTCTCTGATTATTTATATGATGAGCTTGACGTAAGATAAGCATAATAGTGATTCTAATTTTTTTCATTATTCATTATGTTTCTAAGGTTTCTCTAATTCAGATGGAATGGTATGAAATAGCTGAACCCTTGTTGCAAATGAGTGAAATGAGTAAATCAGTGTTTTTACTTCCCCTAGATGAGAGCAACTACTGATTTTGGTTGACCTGCTTATTATGTTGAAAATTGTAAAACTAACTATTTTTAATACTGCTTAAATGATAGTAATAGGTTATTATGCAAGAAAATAAATGAATAAATAAATTATGAATGCGTTACCATTTTTTTCTTTTCTTTGTCCTTGACACATTAATTTTAGTACATCTAACCTCTAGAAACTAGGAAATTTCAAATGTTATTGTTATATATGGAAGCATGTGTTTCCATTTCATGGTGATGGTATTTATTCCTGCTTTTCTCTTCGGCAAAGACATGGCTTTTAATTGCCGGCTTTTGCATCTTGCGAGTCTGTGTGGTTATTCCTATTCTGGTGTTGTTGTCTACCTTGAGTGGTTACTGAATTTGCATTTCCAATTTTTAACAGGCAGGAGAAGTGGCTGAGCCTGCTCCAACAGAGTCTATACCAAAATCGGTAGGAGTCATAGATGGCAAGGAAGATTGAACATTACTTCTTTTGATCATTTGGTTCAATGAATTCATATTTGGTAAATTGTGGCTTTTATTGTGGATAGAATGCTTATTTACTGAAGGTGTATGATGCCGTCGAATATAAAGTTTATCTTTTATTCTTTCCTTGTATTCGTACCAAATATAAGTATATAACTCAGCAAAACTCCCGTGGTTGACTCTATTCCCGAATTCCCTCTTTAAACCCTCGAAAGTGAAAAAGATTAATTTGTAATCTCTCTTCAAAACTTGCTACCTTAGGCGGACGTTTGTCCTGCTCCTACTGGTTGGGATTGTCTGATGCGAAATTCTATGCTTTTACGACTTGTATTTTAACCCACCTAGCTCGAAATTTCTTTGACGATCTCAAACTTACCTTAAGAAAACTTGAAAAGGTCGACAATTAATAACTTTAAATTAGGTCTACAAAGAAGAATTTTTTGGCAAATTACATTGACAAATGGACAAAGGAACAGTGACATGTTGATGTGGGACTGTGGGTCAATGTTCAACTCGATCTGCAAAATCCCGCGGAAACGAATGGGAAGGAACATGAGCTTTGCGCACTCTAGAGGTTACAAAATAAAATAGTCTTGAGCTCCAAGTAGAGCTTGAGAATTTTAAAGTTGGAAGGACCATTTTAATTATACTCTTTGGAATTTTAGAAAGAATTCCAAAATGTCTGCAGCATGTTTCCCTTTCCATTAACCTAGGTGAATCTACGGCAAAGATTCTATGGGGTCCAATTCAATATTAGTTTGACAGGTCAAGAGTCTGGACCAACATTTTATTTTTCTTTGGAGGGGACCAAAAATTGATTGAAAAGGATTCAAACGATTATAACATGGGCTCTTGATTTGGTCCACAAAACGTTGGACCAAAGCCCAGCTTAATAGGAGGAGGTTCGTGTGATTATAGTCTCTGTCTAGTGAGCAGTTGAATAAGCTGACTTTGATTTGGTGGGGAGTTTATTGGGGTCAAGTTGCGGCTAGTGTCCCTTGACAACTACATTTAGATAAACCCAACTGGTGTTGCAGTTTCTTTAAGTTTTATGCTTGAGTTTGGTGATTTTCTTGGGAGCCAAGGAAATTGGCCTATAGTTTTTAATATGCGACTTCAAGTTTGATGGTGGAAAAGTTGGGATACTGATTTTATTAATATTTTTTTTATTGGGACAATCTTGACTCAACTACTCTGATAAGGGAAAGCATGTTGCTTGTAGATTTAAGTCTTCCAAGTAAAAACCATATGAATGGTGTAAGTAGGTAGAAGATAAAGCAAACCAGTGAGTGAGCAATAGAAGAAAAAGGTAGGTTTTCCTGATCAGACGTATATCATACATGGAATGTCAATTACTTAAGCATAAAGTTTGAATTTTGAAAGAAGAATGGTAGGCAAAATAATAACTAGACCATTATAAAAATTATATATACATACTGTTCTTGACAAAAAATAATAATAAAATAAAATAAAAATATACATACATATATATATATACATATAAGACCATTGTATGGAGACCAATTTTCCTAATAGAACTTCCATCTTAACCTTTTGCTGTCAGAGAAGGGAATCTGAATCTGAATCTTTAAATGCATATAGAAAATGGAATCCTCATCCACCAGCACCTGCTGTGTTTTTGTGAGATCAAATAGATAAAGCATCTTGATATGGAATCCTCGTCCACCATAAGGTTCCCCTGCTCCCTACCCCTTTTACCTCCCACTCACTTCTTTCCACAATCTGACGATTTTTTTCTGAACCACCGCTTTATAAATTTTTTATTTATAGCTTAAATATCTAAAGCCACTTTCCAATAGCTAATTACTTTTATCCTATATAATCCCAATTTCATCAAGTTTTTATCTTTTCGTTATTTTCAAAATTATAATTTTTCAGTATTAATTTCTTATACATCAATAAAATGATTGTACATGTGGTATTTGTTTATTAGTTATTCCATGAAAATAATAATAGTAATAATAAGTCAATTTCTTACCGGATAGGTTATTATATTTGTTACTAGTTTGTTTCATTTTGACCTTTCAATTTTTACTATTGGTGGCGATGAAGGCTAGCAGCAAGGCAAAAAGCCAAAGCCCAGCAAGGAAGGTTGGGTGTGGCAGTCACTGTCTGAAGCGGTGCTACATGTTAGGTGAGGACCCACGGCTGCCACCCGACAATGCAACCGGCCATAAAAATAATTTGTCCATTATTTATTTATTTATTTATTCATTTCAAATTTGCTAATGTGGACATGTTTTGGGAGGAAGAGGAGAAATATTTTTTTATTGATAATTTTGGCCAAATGCAATCATGTTTTAATCAATCTCTCCTTTCATGAACTTCCTTTTTCTTTATTCAAAAGTGAATAAATAAAGTTGTGTACACATACATTATGTTATGTGTATTGGATTTTTATTGCTTCCAAATGTAAAGTGGGGGTTAGCTTTTAGTTTTATAGTAGGTCCCTTATATTGTAATATCTAAAACTCGATTAAATTAATCATATACTTGGTGGTTAGACGGTTGTGAGAAAATTACATTTTACAAATTATCATATAGGTCTACCTCCCATCTATTTCCCCTTTTCATTGTTTTATATTATCAAATTAATTTGATATTTTTGAGGGGGATATCATAAAACATCTTTGACCAAGGTTGGGTGGTAACCAGCCAAGTAGATTACAATGAATAGTACTGTTAGATTTGTAAAGGTAGCTTTTGGAAATCGCTTTAAAGCCATTATGCCTAAAAAGTAAAAGAAAAGGACTACAATAATAGTTATTACGATATTAAAGAAAATTAAGAATGAATTGTTATTCATTTTATTTATATATGATTGTCATATGCAGCTATTGTAAAGGCTTTTAGGCATACTAAATACTTAGCTATTAATTTTTTACAATTAGGGGGGAAAATATGGAAGATAATATGAAAGATTGATATGGCAAAAAAGTTGTAATTCAATTCATATTAAAAACTTTTTAATCACTTAATTATCGCCTCATTAGTTCAAAAATTTTAGACGGATTAATAAAAATTTAAATTTTTGGTCAAAATAATTAATATTTAAGTATTCATGTCGTTTTGATCAGAAGTTCAATTTAAAAATACTGAATTAAACGTAGTAATAAATATAAATTAATTAACACCGATGAATTTATTATTCATGCATTAACTTTTACTTTTCAATTTTTTTTTTCAAAAAAAAAATTGTCTCATTATTATAAACGACAATGTCATCAATTATGGCCTTCATTTTTTTTATTAATCTTATTTTCATCATGCACATTTGATTTAGCGAATTTTATGCTTTTATTCTCCTATCTATTGTTATTTATGATTTATCCATTTTTATATAAATCTACTTAAAATTAATATATGACATAGTATTTTTATATCTAGTAAAAATAAATATAGACTATTACAATATATGACATAATATTTTTATATTAACTAATTAAATTATGTTTATATTTTAAAAATCTATAAACAAGTCTTGGATGGTTATTCACAACACACATTGTGCGTCGTCTTTGCATATATATATATATATATTATAGTAATTCACATTAAATTAATAACATACATGCATAAACTACATATTATTAGGACAGACCAAAATCCGTCGTTTTTGCATATATATATATGCATAAGTCCGACACAAATTATTTATATATATATATATATATACACTATACATTAGCGGGTCCGTCGTAATAATTAACATACATGCACATTGACAGAAAAAAAACTATAAATAAGTAAATCCATATCAACTCATCTATATGCATAAATATTTATACTTACAAATTGAGCTACCGAAGCTCAAAACCGTAACCACCGACACCACAAATCCACAGCTACACACGGCTATGAACCCGCGATCAAAACTTCCACCAAATCTCGAATACGCCTCTCACAATTCAAAACAACCACCACCCACACACAATAAATCACCACCGAAGACTATAACATTTAAAAAACACGAACAAACATTAAAATAAAATAAAAAAATGTTCAAAATCTTACATCAATCATTACAAAAACAGCCCAAAGAATTGGAAAATCACCACCAAAATACTCTACAAATGCATAAATTCTGAACTTAAAAGCCTTCTTTTGCTTTCGAAATGGATGATGACTACAAATGAATCTTCTATGTCCACAATAACTCATTTTCATCCTATGTTTTATACTTTGGGCACAAGTGTCTTCACTACAAATCGGACAAGCGAAATAACCTTTGACGGCATGACCGGACAAGAAACCGTATGCTGGAAAATCATTTATAGTCCACAATAATTTTGCATTCATTGTGAAGTATTGTTTCCTATAGGCATCCCAAGTGTCAACGCCTTCAACCCACAATTTTTTTAGATCATCAACCAATGGTTATAAATAAACATCAATGCATTCACCTGGTTGGTGTGGTCTAGAAATTAACATACTCAACATTATAAATTTTTTTTTCATACACATTCATGGTGGAAGATTATATGTAACTGTTAATATTGGCTAACAAATAAATTTACTACTCATATGCTTGTGCGGGTTAATTCCATATGCTGCAATTCCAAGCCGTAAGTTCCTAGATTCATTTCCAAACTCAGACAATAATTGATCAACCAGCTTCAACGATGGAGAATTTGCAAGATGCCTTAACTTCCCAACTTCAACCTCCTTCTCATTTGCATGCAAAGTTAAATTTTTTGCCGTTTCAACACTTTTAAACATTCTTTGAAAACGGGGTATGGGTGGAAAATACCATAATACTTTTCCTGGAACCTTAACACGCTTACTTCTATCGTCATTGGACTTCCATCTAGATTCTCCACACATAGGACAAGATTCCAGCTCTTCATATTGTTTTCTATACAAAATACAATTTTTCGGTCAACAATATATTTTCTCATAATTCATCTCCAGTGCAGTCAGCATTTTTTTCACAATATACATAGACTCTGGGAGAACATTATCAACCAGTAACATTTTCCACAATAATTTCAACAATTTAGAAAAACTTTTATCAAAAAATTCATATTTTGATTTTAAGTTGTACAATTTTACCCAAGTTGATAATTTGGTAAATTTTGTACAACCTGGATATAAAGATTTTTCTGCATCCTATAACAAACTCTTAAATGTATATGGATTATCCATAAAATTGTCATATGCAGCATACATCATGTCAATATTATTGCCAACAACATCTTCATCATCTTCATCTATGCCCACATTAGCATCAATTTCAACATTCATTTTTCTAGGTTTTATAAAATGTATGTTCTCTTCCAAAGCTTCTCTGTGTATAATCCATTTACGGTAACTTGTATCAAATCCTTTAAAATACACATGTCCTCTAACTTCTTCAACAGTGCGAATGTATAAATTTCCACATTTCAAACAAGGAAATGAAATTTTACCATCACTATTCATACCATTCTCACTAAATTTTATAAAATTATTCAAACCATCCTCAAATGCTTTTGTTTTCCTATCCATTGTTATCCATGATTTATCAATCTTTATATAAACCTACGCAAAATTAATATACGACATAATATTTTTATATCTAGTAAAAATAAATATAGACTATTACAATATACGACATAATATTTTTATATTAACTAATTAAATTATTTTTATATTTTAAAAATCCATACACGAGTCTTGGATGGTTATTCACGATGCACAATGTGTATCGTCTTTGCATATATATATATATTATAGTAATTCACATTAAATTAATAACATACATGCATGAACTACATATTATTACGACGGACCAAAGTCCGTCGTTTTTGCATATATATATGCATAAGTTCGACACAAATTATTTATATATATATACTATACATTAGTGGGCCCGTCGTAATAATTAACATACATGCACATTGATAGAAAAAAAACTATAAATGAGTAAATCTATATCAACTCATCTATATGCATAAATATTTATACTTACATTTAAGCTGCTGAAGCTCAAAACTAACCACCGACACCACAAATCCGCAGCTACACACGGCTATGAACCCGCAATCAAAACTTCCACCAAATCTCGAATACACCTCTCACAGTTCAAAATAGCCACCACCCACACACAATAAATCACCACTGAAGACTATAACGTTTAAAAAACATGAACAAGCATAAAAAAAAGGGGTCAAAATTTTACATCAATCACTACAAAAACAGCCCAAAGAATCGGAAAATCACCACCAAAATACTTTACAAATGCATAAATTCTGAACCTAAAAGACTTAAAATCAATCATAAAAAAATATCTAATGAAACTAAAGTTCAAAGAATAACTTACATATAGCAAAATAACAAGATTGTAGCTTGTTTTTTAGATAAATACCGAAGAAATTGGTTTTGGTCCAAAAGGAAACAGTGCGGCGCCGTCGGGGGGTGTTTCAAAGGTAGAGGACAATGAAGAAGAAATGGAATAGGAACCCTATTAAATAAAGTGAAACGGCGCCGTTTTAACTCAGCTTAAAGTGAAACGATGACGCGTGTAAGACGCATCATCCACGACGCACATTAAGTTAAACGACGATGGACAATGTCCGTCGTCTTAAGTTCCTCATCCACGATGCACAATGTACATCATGTTAAGTGAAACGACGATCCACAATGTGCGTCGTCTTAAGTAGGCGTCGTGTGAAGTGAAACGACGTCGTATTTTTATCCTAAACGACACTGTTTTACTAGTTTTTAATTAGTTTTTATCCTAAAACGACGACGTCGTCTTAAGTAGTATCCACGACGCACAATGTGAGTTGTTTTAAGAATCATCAATGACGCACTTTGTGCATCGTGTGAAGTGAAACAACGTCGTATTTTTATCCTAAACGGCGCCGTTTTATTACATACGATGGTCAAAGAACGTCGTTGTTTATGATTTTAGACGACGTTGTTTGACCGTCGACTTAAGTCGCCACGATGACGCCATGTAGATTTTATATATTTTATATTAACATCTATGACGACGGTTTGTTAAAGTACATCGTTGTTACTTAATTTTAAAACAACGTTTTACCAAATATTCATCGTTTTTGTGTAAATAATTTTTAATTAATAAATATTTTTTGAATATGCATCGTTTTTAATATTTAAGACGACGTAACATTTTAAATATGTCATAAATATTAATTTGACGATCGTCGTCTAATTATTTTTTTTTTATAGTGCATATTTCACTTCCGGGTTATCTAAAAAAACATACACACTTTTTTTTTCTTCCTTTTTTTTTTAAATTTATTTATTTGTTATCGAAATACAGGTCAAGCCAACGATACTGTGGGTTGATTTGGGAACATAAAACTCTGCCACAGCCGGCATATTATATGCATTGCATATAAATAGCTAGTGTTTGGCCAAAGCAAGAAAAAAACCTAATAATAAAAGAAAAACGTAGACATGGCGTCATGGGGTATCGTCACAATGAAAAAGGAGACCATATAACATGGAGGAGCATGAATTTCAAATTGGTTTGCCTTAAAAAACTAGTATACTAAAAACCATTATGCCCAAAAACAATGAAAACAACAAAAATAATTGAATTCACAAAAAAAAAAAANAAAAAAAAAAAAAAAAAAAAAAACAATTTAAGTAGAAAATAGAAACAAAATAGTCTCTTCCATGTGATTTGAGAGACTTTACAAGTCCCAATCATCCTAATTTGCTATTTACCAAAAAAAAAAAATCATCCTAATTTGCTATTCACTAAAAAAATCATCCTACTTTGCTGTTTAATTACAAAAATCAAAATTATTGTTTCGATGACCATGACATTCAGCAATTCTCTTTTTACCAAAAAAAAGACATTCAACAATTCTTTTTTTTATTTAGCTATAGTCATTACGTGGGATTTTGAGTACCGTTAATTTTGTTTCTCTTGTATCCGACACACAATCCCTTCTTCTTCCCTGTCTATTTCACCTTTTTCTTGCATATAAAGCTTCCCATCTTTTAGTTTTCTTATATTTTTTATTCTCATTTTTTCAATTAACAAATAATTGAGGAAGAAAAACCTCACCTTCAGGACTTCGTTTCAATTTGTAGCATAGGAAACTAAGTTCATCCTGTGGGTTTTACTTTTTGTTGAAATACAGGGTTGGATTTGCCTAAATAGAAGAAGATTTTAGAAGAGAAAGCCAATAAGATTGCAAAACCTGTACTATCTTTACATTTATAGCTAGTGGAAAAGTCAAATTGGTTTTCCACGAGACAGGAAAAAGAGAACAACAACAAGCGCACTAGACCATAAATTCCAGTTCCAACCCAGATTGACCCAACTCACTGGGAAGAAATAAAGATTCTTAATAATGTTTTTTTTTAATTAAAAAATAAAATAAAAATTATTTTTCCAATACGCATGCACCCTTTTCTATGATCCAAAACTCCATCTTATCCGTCTATTTTGTGGGTTAATTAATCATATTAATTGTTAGTATATCTAATAAGATTGATGAAGTGCATGGTCGACCATGACCTCATTTCCCATCAGCATCGCACGTTTTAATTTAATAATGCATTATTAATGTTGTTCATATATATATATAACTATGAAATTTATTTAAAAAAAGTATATAATCATTCAGTTCATATCTAAAATCTTTTGAAACACCAAATAAAAGCGCAGTTTGGTTCTGCCAATAAATTATCCAAGATGATGATTCTGCCCACATATATTTTCAACTCAATTACAAGAATTTTGATAGTAAGATGGATGCATCATTTAGGTTCAAAAGTAAAGATTTTAGTTTATAATTATTTTATTTTAAACAATAAAAGTTTCATATATAATTATAAAATTAATTTATTAAATTATAAATATAATAAAGGAAAATAAAAGTGGGAAGGGAGAGGAGGCGGTGGTGGTGATTAGGTGAGAATGCAAATGGAGAGAACTTTTCTTGAAGGTTCCGTTTACGTACATAAAGCACGTGAGAGGGCCCTCCACAAAATTAATGCCACACGTGAAGGCGGCTGCTACACGTGTGAGTCTAGTCACGAGGCCTAGAGCCAAAGCTTATATATATATATATATATTTTTTTTTTTTTTGGCGATATATCGGCACTGAACCAATACGATATGGTTCCAAGTTCTCCGTAAATGAGAAGATGAAATTCCGAGGGCGCTATACAGACATTTTCGACCTACAATAATGGTGAACCATGTCACTGCCACCTCGCCCTCTTCTGTTTGCTTCTGACGTTTCTGATAATAAGCATAGAAACTACGAAATTTATGACAATTATTATCATATTTCATTATTTCGAAAAACAAAAATTATCATATATCATTGCGATTAGATTTATCATGCAGTATAAATTAATTTTATTTATTTATATGATTGAATTTTATAATCGTTAGGTTTTTAGAAAAAAGGAAAAAAAAACATTTATTTTGCATATAGTGCTTGCAACAAATTAAGAAAAATTTATTTAATGATCAAACTATAGGAGTCAAAATTCAAAATTTGAGTATTTCAACTTTTCAGATACTGTATTTAACTAATTTTATTTTGCTAGATGGTACATGCATGAAATGTTTAAAATATGATTCTGGTCCATGGTAATAGTAATCATTTATTTCGGATTTCATTTACCATTAAAGTAGTTAGGAATTATAGTAGTTAAATAAAAAGTTGAACTAAAATCAATTTAACATGGTGTTGCATTCTTCTGGGAAAAAATAAAAAGGGAAAATGTGAAAGTTTTTACTTATTAGTTTGGTTTCATGTTATTAATAAGTCTACATGGAAAAAGTAAAGAAAAAGTATTAGTACATGGTTTATAAAGGAAGAATATAAAATAATAATAAATAAGTTATAATAATAAAAAGTATGCTAAAAAATAATAAAAAGTTTTTTTATGCTGTTGTATTTTGATTTTTAAAGTTTGTGAGAAATTAGCTTTTAACTTTTAAAATTGTATCCCTTGAAACGGTGCGTCAATACTTGTCATTTTCCATTTAATTTCATAGTTTGAGGTTTGAGGACTCATGTGCTGTGACATGCTTATTCATCAGCTAAAGTAAAAGCATTTTTGTATTTTCACTTCATTTCTCTCTCTCTCTCTCTCGCCCTTTTCTCTATCTTTCTCCTCCACTTCTTCCTTTTTTTTTTTCTTTTTCTTTTTTCAATCTGCTATCTATGATATCCTTCACCATCTTTGTCTTTTTTATAATTTTTTTTTTCTCTAGTCCTTGTAAAATTAATGCAGAATTGTTCAAAATTATNTTTTATAATTTTTTTTTCTCTAGTCCTTGTAAAATTAATGCAGAATTGTTCAAAATTATTTAACAAAATAAATTATCAGTGACAAAGCCAGATACCAGATTGTAAATGCCAAATATATTTAATGGCTTACCTATTAAAATTAAAACTCTCAAACCCATAAATATTTTCACAAGCCTATATAATTAAGAAAATTTTGGTTAGAGCCTAAATATTGAACAGACAACACTAAAACATATAAAAATTGAGTCATATACCAATCAAATAGTTTTCGAGAAGGCATACCTGCTAGCTAGCGTACCAACCGGATCAAAAGTCTTTGTAACTTGCGATAGATTGATATGAATGATGAGGACAAGATAAAAAATTAAAAAACAAAATCAGTGAAAAAGATCAGAAATGACGAAGATGAAAAAAAGAAAAAAAAAAGAAAAAAAAAGGGGAAGGATGAAAAAAAGAGAGAAGAAAAAAAATGAAAAAACGAAAATACTTTTATTTTAGCATTTATTTTTTGTGAGATATTTTTATTTTAGCTGATGGAAAAATTTATGTACAGCTCATATGAGCATTCAAACAGCAAAAATAGACCGAATATGACAAAACGGGATACTTTTTATTTATAAAACAAAACGGGATACTTACTACTGCAATATTTTACGTTAACAAAGATAACGGACGTCAATTTTAAAAATTAGAAAACAACTTGGTACATACTCTTAAAAGTTAAAAGACAAACCCGTGTAAATAAACCTAATAAAAAAAGTTTTGTAATCCAGCCAATAGGACAATTGAAGTTCGTGGACAAACCAAATTCTCATTTGGAAATTGGAAGCAATTTTTCGTGAATCTCCGGACCACCACCCAAATATTAAACAAAAATAAAAGTGGGAAAAAAAATAAAAAAAAATTGAGACAAGGAAACAACAACTGCAGGAACAACAACTTCGACAAGAAGTAGAGGCAGAATTAAGAGAGAGAGAGAGAGCCTTAACTCTGTTCCTCCCCTGCTTTTTCTCTGTCTCGAGTCTCAACTGTGCTTTCTTTGTTGAAAAAAGAAAAAAGAAAAAAAAAAAAAACAGAGAAACAAGCAACTAAGAAAGCAAAACAATAGCATACCAAAAGCACCTGTATCTTGTCGAAGAAGAAGAAGAAGAAGAAGAAAGATATGGGTATACTGCATGACGATGTGGTGATCATTAGAAAGTCAGAGAAAGAAGGTGACCCAAGCGTGATTACAATAAATTGTCCTGACAAGACGGGGTTGGGTTGTGATGTGTGTCGCGTCATTCTCTTCTTTGGTCTTAACATTGTCAGAGGAGGTAAGCCAGAATGAGTGAGTAGTTACAGAATTTGCATGCATAGGATTCATCTCCTGTTTATTGCTGAGAGTGTATATACATGAAAAAAGTTGAGAACTTGAGATTCTATGGTTGGGTTTTCTAATTTTGTCTGAAGCAAAGGAGTCTCTTTTTCTCCTTCTTTCTCAGCAACCAAACGTTTATTTAAGTTATCTGTCATTACCTTTCTGAATCTAGTGAGGCAAAAGTGATGAGTACTGGAGTTTATGTTTAATTTTGGGAAATAAGACATGGGTATTTGAGTTTTATTACTAATCCGTGACTAAAATGATGGAAAAGTTTAGATTTTTCTATAATTTTCTGTAACATGTGATGTTTTCTGGGAATTTGACATTTTTTTTTTCTTTCTATTAATATGTGGTGAAGATGTATCAACCGATGGGAAATGGTGCTACTTAGTTTTTTGGGTGATTGGGAATTCAGAGACGAGGTGGAATTTGTTGAAGACAAGGCTAGTGGAGGTTTGCCCTTCTTGTTCTTCAACTTCTGCAATCTCCTATTACCGCTCCGAATTGCGGCCACCAAGGCCTCCTGAAGTGTTCCTTCTGACGTTCTGTTGTTATGATCGAAGAGGGCTCTTACATGGTAATTTCTTTGACTGCTTTCTCTTCTGCTTATTTGGTTTAGTTGTCTTGTTTGTATATCAATTTATGTTATTGAGAAATAATGGAATGTGAAGCCGGACCGACCGAAAATAAATAACCAAATGGACGTACATGTGATGGAGAATATTAGAGATGAAATATAAAAGTTCTATCAGTTAAGTGAGATAATTGGTAATTCAACGTGGGAAATCACAGTCTTATAGTTGTCATTTCTTTGGAAATGAGGTTTAAAGTTTTAATCTTTTGATAATCCAAAGTCCAACTTAGCATTGATCCTATTTCACCACTCTACATTTGTTCTAGGTGTAAAACTATCTGATATCCCTTGTGTACTTCTCATGTGGGTTTTTATTGGGTGATGCTGTAGAATTGCAGGACTGCGCTTCCTCACTGTTTGATGGTTTGCATTGTTTCTTGTTTGGGCAGATGTGACAAGAGTTCTTTGTGAACTTGAGTTGATTATAAAGAAGGTGAAGGTGTCTACTACTCCAGATGGGAAAGTTATGGATCTGTTTTTCGTCACAGACACCAGGTTATGCGTTCTTTCTATCTATACTGTCCTGAAATTATGTTGTGTTTTGTTACTTATTACCATTAGAATCAATCTAAATTACTTTGAGTGATCGCAAGTCTTGTAAGAAATCGAAGCTCTAGTCTTATCCTTTTCGTGATAAAAAAACATTTCAATATCTGGTGCCTGCAAATTTCAACAGAGCCATCTTATGTAGACGCACATTCTTCCCTTTCAAAGCAATTTCCAGGAAAGTAACATCTTTCTTGCAACCTTGTTTAGAAAATTCCACTAATTGGTAGCTATTAGATGGATGGGCGTTTAAAAAAAAAATTGACATTTAGGGTGCTGTCTGCATATCTTCCATTTGGTTTTCCTCTTTTATGTTTGCAGATGGTATAATTTTAAGAAACAAGTACTTTCTTCCACAATCATCATTTTAGGTACTTTAGAATCGCATCATCTATGATGTGATAATGGTGTGCACAGAAGGGGTGGGTTATGAGAGGATATACTGAAGGCTTACATTTAAGCATCCATACAACTTTCCTTGGCCATGTAGATGTACTTCTTTTTTCAAACTATGTATTAACTTCTTTTTTATGTGCTTTATCAGGGAGCTTTTGCATACGAATAAGAGAAGGGATGAGACATTTGACTCTTTAAGAACTGTTTTGGGGGTTGCCATGATAAGTTGTGATCTCGAAAAGGTTGACTCTGAAATTACTGCATGTTCACAGGCATCTTCATTTCTTCCATCTGCAATCACAGAAGATGAGTTTGATATGGAAATGCCTAATGAACTCTCAAGTGGATCACTCACATCAAGTAATGTTTCCATCACGATGGACAACTCGTTGAGTCCAGGGCACACGCTTGTCCAAATTATTTGCCAAGACCACAAAGGTCTTCTTTTCGACATTATGAGAACTTTCAAGGATTATAATATTCAGGTAGATGAATTAAGAATGTGATTTTTGAATAGCATGAATATTTCAATACAGTAATTTGCATCCATGTCATACTTGTGATTCATTCTCTTTGAAGAAACATTTCTGATCCAATGATTCTGCAAACACAATTCTAAATAACTTTTATTTTTTTCTTCATCACCTCCAGAGTGATTTGCTATTTTGTATCCGTGTCATTATGAGGATTTCTTGCTGTTGATCTTAAAAAAAGTGCATGCTTTTTAATGATCAAATGTCCATTATTTAATAGCATTCATAGACTCTATTACTATATTTAATTCTGTGATAGGATGATAAACTTTTACTGTGCAACCAGATTTCTTATGGACGCTTCACTATGAAACAAAGAAAACATTGTGAGATCGACCTATTCATTGTTCAAGCAGATGGAAAAAAGATAGTTGATCCAAGCAAGCAGAAATCATTGACATCTCGATTGCGACTGGAACTACTTCGTCCTCTCAGAGTAGCTGTTGTTAGCCGAGGTCCTGACCCAGAACTTCTAGTTGCAAACCCTGTGGAGTTATCTAGCAAGGGCCGGCCTCTTGTTTTCCATGATATCACCCTTGCTCTCACAATGCTCGGCATTGGGATCTTTTCGGTACTTACTGATCTTCTCAGTTCTCACTGTAGATTTCCTATACAATTTTGTTTCATTTTTTCTCTTATTCCCTGAGAGCATTTTGCAATCTCACCGCACTTCACTCAGGGAATAGTGTCCCAACTCCCAAAGCAACATCATGTTTGTTACATTTTATGGATTAGTTTCCCCTCTTGTCCCATTTTTTGCAACTTGATTTGTCCATAAAAGAAGCTCCTCCATCCCAAACTACCTCCATGGTGTAATACAATGAAATGTTATCAAAAGACGACTATAATATTATTTATAGACAATAAGTTTTAGCAATGTATGAAATAAACATGTATTCTTCATAAATTGTATTTTCTTTTACGCATTTTTGAATGTAAGAATAAGATATTTGATTGTTTTTCCAGGCTGAGATTGGAAGGCATATGATTGGAGACCGGGAATGGGAAGTTTACAGAGTCTTACTTGATGAAGGAGATGGTTTGCCAGTGCCGAGAAAGAAGATTGAGGAAGGAGTTTGGAATATGTTGATGGGGTGGGAGTGATAATAGTACCAAAAAACAATCATCTTGGATGGTCATGATCTCGTGTATAGCATATTTATCTCTATTACCACGACCATTAGGTGTAAATGATGTGTAAATGTTGTTCCACAACCTATTTTACAGCTTCTGTCATGCTAATTACGTAGTTGATGGTAAATGAGATAATGCAGAAAAGCAGAGGAGAGAGTACGGATCTCATGCCATTTGTATAGTAGAATTGTTGTAAATAGGCAGATAATAGTGCCATTTCATTATTAATGATGTTGAAGTCTCTTCTACTAGTGGATTGCATACGTGGGGTCGATTAGTATTTGGCCCTTATCAATTCCTTTGTTTTTGTTTTTCTTCAAGTGGAAATACTATTTTGATGTTTGAATCTCAGCAAAAAAAAAAATTAAAAAAAAAAAAAATGTGCATTAACATATCTTTCGCCACCCACCTTCCTCGCTCTAATGGTGAAATTTTGGTCTAAAATAACGAAAGTTTGTTTATTATTTTAGAATATCGAATCAAGATTCTGGTAGTTCCCAAAAATTCAAAAAGAAAAGGAAGATTCTGCAATGATAATTCTCAAAAATTCCTTAAGAACTTTCATTGAAAGGAAGGATAGTTCATGAACTGATCTACCACTGTGGATTTATATCTAAACCTTTTTATAGGCCTGAGAGTATGAGTATCATTTTTGCAATAATAATTTTTGGTGGATAAGGTTCTTCATTACTAGTATAGGTGGCAGGATGTTTGTTGTCTTTTTGTGGGCATTATTAGAGTTCTTTCTTTCACAGGTTCACTTTACCTTTCTTTCTAATCTTATATTTTCCTAAACTTAAATCGATTGCCTTTGAGTTGTCTTTCTCATAGTCTTAAAACTCTTTATGAAAAGGTAAAATAAACATTGGTACTAGCGGAGTCTTTTTCATAGATACCGTGTCATGTGTTGTCTGCATTTATCCGTTTTATGATTGGCATGTTGATTTTTTGTTGAACTTCCAAACAGTAAATATGCGTACAACATGGAGTTTTATTTTTTGTTTGGATTAATGATTGTGATACGAATGAGCCAATAGCAAAAACGGGCTACTATAATCCATCATGATCATGGATTATAATAACAAGGAAAAAAAAACCTCTTACGTGTTGGACTAATTTTGACTAAAAGTATGATCTTCCTCTAAGCAGCTCAAACTCTGATATGACTGCATACAGAACCATGGAATGCTTTGATCATAAAGATTGTAACACAACCACTCTACAAGGTATGTATATGCATATATGATCAAAATACATATAAACAAATTGAGCATTAAGAACCAGATCAAATGACAAACACACGCGCACACTAAGAGGAATTTAGGTAGAAATGTGAATTAATGTTACAAAGGTATAGCAGTTGGTGCCTACAGCTTCCAGTAAATTCGAAATTTGTGCAAGATGCCTGAAACTACCCCCCAAAACAAGATTTCAGCAAATATAACGTATAAGAGAGTTCCTAGCCTCTCGGAGTGCCAAACGTTGATGAAAACATGGTCTTGAATCCAATTGACCTGTTCATAATTTATAATTTATCCATTAGATCAGTTTCAGTCATAATGCTACAAGAAAATAGTATTATCAATCGAAACTAGCTATGTAATTAATTGGATAGAAAAAAATTATACTCACTAGAGAATTATCTGGGGATTCATAGTACCATCCATTAATAAATGCGGCGAAGATGCCCTGAGCCGCCATCACAAACACTAGCATTGCGTTCATTCCTATCCATTCCAGGAATAAAAATGGTGTTCTAAGCCCCCAAACATCAATCTGTTCAAACAAAGGCTCACATAATTTCCTTTACGAGTTGATTTTTCTATTGCTTCAGAGAAAGAGACAAGTTTTATTTGTTTTACCACTATGTAGAACCCAGAGAACACTATTCCAGCAGCACCGGCTGTGAAACAAACATAGCTGAAGCTGTACAGTTGCTTATTGATAGGAATTGCTGCAAAAGATTCCATATTTTTCGACTGTAAGCAAAAGAACCAGGGACTGCAAAATTAAGTTGAAGGAAATTAAGCTCACCATCAGTAAAATGAAGAACAATAGCTATGATAAGCAAGCCGAATCCCATTGAGACCCATTGTTTAAGCCTCTCCTTGTGACCCTGCAAATATAAGTTTCCAACTTGGTCATTCTCAAATTTAATTCCAGAGCAAACCAGTAATCTATATATAGACTTTGAAGTTTGAATAGAGTTGATTTGTAAATGTACCTTGAAATGAATCAGAACGTGTCCATAGTGGATGCCAATTGTACCAGAAAGGATAGCCGATATTGAACTAGAAAAAGGAGTATTAATAGCAACCAATTATAAACTAGCTTATCATATAATAAATTGAGTTTTATAAAAATTCTTGATTTTCAATTCCATTTATACATAACAGAGTCAGAGACCTCAACAAGCCTTCGGGTTCAAATGGAGCGCGGCACCAATTGGGAGCGTCCTTACGAAGAGGACCATCACTTGGAGAGCTAAGAGTGCAAGCCTACAAATTAAATCAAGTAATTTGTGAAGAAGGGCAATTAGAGAATTAGTCGAATTGTTAACTAGTCTGTGACATAGGTCATGATCACCTTCAAGCGTCTCCAAACAGGCTGAGAATAGAGATGATTAATGCCCCACACCTGTCTGTCCACGTATCCAACTGCATTGCATGCAGGTCCAAAGTGTCCTCTCATCCCACACTTAACCTAACACAATGCGACACAAAAATTATAGTCGTGATGAATGTTTTAACTTATCTTTAACTAGCAAACTAGTAAATTAATCAGCACATACTGTCAATTTTTCTGGTTTATCATGGTGGTCTATCACAAAGCTCCAATCTGGAACATATAATGAAAACGCTGTGATCATGTAAATGAGGAATGCAACGAACCCTCCAATCCTGGATTACAGAGATGAGAGTAAAAGGTTTTAGTTAAAAAGAAGAGAGTGTATAGGTTTAATTGATTAATGAAGATTAATTAATTACCACTGCCATTGGTATGCAGTGAAAATAGAGAAGAGGCCTGAGTGTAGGACTGTTGGTCTGCGTTTGGTGGTGAGTGTCTCTATAAGAGCTACAACAAAGTAAACCAAAGCTATTCTCTGCTCGTGCACAAGCAGAGAAAAAAAGCTCTGTGATATCTGAATAGAATAATAGCTTATAAAAAGAAAAAAAGCAGGGCTAAGGAAAGACCTGAAGGATGCCAAACCATCGGATTTGCTTCATGTCCACTCCATAAGACAGATCAGCTGGCGCGTGGGAGTACCCTCCTGCAAACCAAAAAACGAAAAAAATAAAAATGCTATAAATTAAATTAAAAGTCCAGGGCCTTTGACTGGAGAGCCAAATAGCACAGTCATCAAGTTTATTCCCGATTAAAAAGCTATTGATTAATTAGTATATTATATTGTTTCAATTAGATCTAGACAAGACCAAATTTGAATGGATGTGAATCCTATCTTCATTTCGGTTTATATAAGTTTTTTAAGATTTAAATACTCCATGTTAAACTTGTTAAATATTTTTCCAAGTCCATTGGAAAAAGGAATATTGTTCAGAGTATTCCATGTTTTTAGTATGTTGAAACTTTTTAATACAGAACTAGATTCCCCAATCTTTAAAAAGAGTAATAACTATATAGGTGCATTAAATACTAATTTCTTATGATGGTGTTACTAGAAAATAGTTTTATTTGGAAGTTTTATAATTTACTATAATGTGAGAGAAAAATCTTAACCTGCATATACATTGGATTAATAATCAAATGTAATTGGATCCTTAAAAGGTTAGGTAAATCTTAGAAGACGAGAAGGATACATATCCAATTTGAATAAATCTTTAATTGGCTATTAATAAATTAAAACATGTACATATGTATATCTATAAGTGTATGGGAACAAATATACGTATGCATGCATGTCCTTAAAATTTATAGGGCTAGGACTATTACCTTGCAAAATAATTCCCCAAAAAAGAAGCTTTATTGTCCTTAAAACAATCCTTTTTACAGCATCATTGATCTTGGGAATTTTCTGAAAATCATACCAAAAGCAACCCTTGAAAGATCTTAATTGCAAGTTGCCTCTTTTGCAAAGAAGAATTACTATAGCTCATTGTTAATTTGCCTTTGCAAAGCGGTTTATAAAATCAAGCAAATTAAGCGGTTTCATTGCCTGAGTTAAATAATCAATCTAATCAGCCTTATAATTAATTTCTTAAAAATTAAAAAAAAGATAGAAAACGAAAATCTGCTTTAATTATTTTTGTTTTTAAGAATAAAAGAGATAGAAAATGAAGGCACACACCTTGAGAGCGAGAGCAATAGCAACGCCAACAATAAAGAGAAAGAAAGGCATAACAAAATCCGCCAAGGTGCATCCGTTCCACGGCGAGTGATCGATACGCGGATATGATTCCCCACCATCATCTACTAATATCATCAACTGCATTCATTCGTATTTTTAATCTCCAATTCTTTCATTAATTAATTAATTAATTAATTAACATAGTAATGCTCTGCTTAATTAATTACCTACCACAATGGTAAGGCCTCTGAAAGCATCCAAAGCTGCAACCCTCTTGCTCTTTGGCTTAACCTCTACAACCGTTGCTTCCTCCTCTCCCTTTTGCTCCACGGTGGCCTTATCGTTGTTGTGATGGTCATGAATTATGACATCCTCACTGCAACTTCTATTATGTACTTTCTGATGTTGATGAGAAGTTGTGGAATTGTAGTCCTCGAGATTCAGATCATCATGAGGTTTATTTACAAGCCCTTCTTCCAACCTAATTGTCTTAGCGTCCTCCATTAATTAATGCCAGCTGATCAGTGTAATTCGTTAGTGGAAATAGAGTAGTGTATATATATATATATATATATAAGTATTTCTAAGAGAAAAACAAAACGGCCGGCATTAATACTTGGTCTCTGTCTGGAAGCAGAGAGAGACAAAATTGAATGATAATGCATGACACGGACAAATCAAGCTTCTTCTTCGCAAGAATTACAAAAACCGGTCTGACGTATTAATTTTCTCCTATGCCATGCTAATTGTGGTTTCTCGTTTATATTTAATAAATTTCCTTATAGATTAAATATATTTTAAATTTCAATCGTCCACCAAGAAAGACAGGATTGAAGGTTCAGATTCCAGGGTGTGCTGGTCCAGATGACTAAGTTCCTATTTTGTATAGTTTTTATTTTTGTGTTATACTTTTTTAAAAGAGTTTAATGAAGAACTTTATTTTTTTACAGTTAAATTTTTTTTTTTTCTGAAAATCTAAAATATTTTTAAAAAGTCATCTAAACATTTTTAAAAATTATATAAATTAAGACATAAATAGTGACAGAAACATCTCACATCTGCATCTGGTGAACATTATTCTCGATTTTTAAGAGCACTGTGTTATCCGATTAGACGCCCTTAGTAAGACTAAACATATATGTTTATTACGTAAATAGGAAATTGAATGCAAACAACAATTTAAATACTAACGATTTATTGTCCAATACCTTTTGACACTATGCACACACCAGTTACCAGATGATCGATTCGAGTATCATGTTCATTTTTAAATTATATGTCTATATTTATAGGAGCTCATTTATTTAAGATTTTATATCGTTTAATGATGTCCTAAAGTATATATAAATTATTAATGTGTTATTTAATTATCTGATACATCAATATATTTATTTTTCCTTTTTTAGGGTTGGTTACACTTTTATACATTCGACTTTTAGAATTTTGCAATTTAAATTTAAAATTTTTCAACTTAGCAATTTAGACTCTCAATTTTTTAATCTTTTACAAATTAAACCTTTTTGACTTTTAACTAATATAGATTAATAGTCGTCTCTCACTTTAATATTAATATTAAATTTTAAATAATTTGGACTAACTTTTTTCTAAAAATAATAAAATTAAAGTGCAAAATTAAAAAAAATTAAATATTTTTTTAATATTTTACATTTTAATGCATTCTAGTTTGAAAATTAATATAGTTTAATATTAACTACTTGAAACGGATGTTAAATACAGTAGTTAAGAATCAAGCAAAGTCTAAATTATAACAAATTAAAAAATCAAGAATTTAAATTGCTTGTTTGAAAAGTTAAAAGCCTAAATTGTAACACTTTAAAAGTCAAAAGTAGTTAAAAGTGCCAAAAAAAAACAATTAACTTTTTTCTTTTAAAAAGGAAAAAGTGAGGCATCAAATTTGAATTCTATTATGTCTACACATCATAATTATTTTAATGGTTACGTAATAATTGTAATCGTACTACGTGATGAAGCTCAATTCAATATCCCAATCCTTAGTCTGCTAATTAAATTAACATACAAAATTAATAATGTGATGGATACGAACATTAGGATGTAGCTAGCTGGGGTCTTATTCGGATACAATTTTTCAATGTAGCCGGCTGACACCATAAACTAAGAATACATGCATAATGTTGTAACTGGTTTTGTATTTATTTATTTATTTTGTAAGAGCAATAAAATTGCCAAAAGAAGACCCAAAAGAGGGCTACACAAAAGAGAACAGAGAGTTGGCTTCTACAAATATATCAAAACCAGGGGGAGCCTATTCATAGTCAAAATATTAAAAAGATAAATTTGCTTTGCAAGCAAATGCATATTTGGCGCATTTGTGGGTGTAGTTCAGTGGTAGGAGCCAACTGAATCATTACATATATGTATATGAGAGTTGTTGTTCGAGTTTTGGTAATTCTATTTGAACTCATGTGCTCTTCTCCGCTGCTACTGTACTAGGAATAAAAAAGTTTTAGCTACACGAGCTTCCATCGTAGATTTTTATCGAATTAAAAAAATGCATAGATCAATACGTTAGCTAAATACTTTCTGGACCATTTACCGTCTTTTTTTTTTCACTAAAAAAATAAAAAAGCATATTTGGCAGCCCTGTTTGCCAATCGATTTTCCAGCCGTGGACACCAAACCAAATTCCAGCAATGATTTTTGAGTTTGGCTTTCAGTGCAAGTACATGATGCCTAGTATTCCAAACTGGTTTTGTATTTATGTCACATGCGCAACATCATAAATGATATTGGCTGTCTTTCATCAAAAAGAAAAAAATCTTGGCTATCCAATTTTTTAGACTATTTCTTCTTAGATCGGTATCAGTTGTAAACTGCAACACAGAGCCGGCTATATGTATATGAAATTGCATAATTAAATCTTTTTTCGGTAAAAGTTTATTGAGATGTAAATCAAAACATATGATTAATAATGTTTGGAAGGAAGGTCCTTTTGGATAGTCCAGCGGCAAAAAATATTGGTGATAACCCCTGGTAACAAAAAAATTTCAACCCAATTTATCAAAAAAATAAAAATAAAAATAAAAATAAAATAAATAGAACTAATGTTTGGAAGGCAATTAATTCCAAGCATTCGTTAAATGAAATCAAAGAGATGTGTAGGTGGCAAATTAACGAAATTTACATGAAATAGTATTATTTTCTGTTTGGGACGGGTTGGGTTTAGGATGGAGGCAATGTTGTCATTTTGAATGCCGATTTTCGAACCCAAACCCACAAATATTGTCTCACCTCTCCAAATTAAACTCTGCTCTCTCTCGCTTTGTTCTTTTAGAAAAAAACTAAAGCGGTAAAAATGTTTCCAAACATAATATATATATATATATATACATATTAATATATAGAAATTTGAAAAAGAAAAATTTGTCACTAATAATATATTTTTAATTTATTTTTAGTGATGATATTTTTATTTTAAAATTTTTCTATATATATTACATATATTTAGTGGTTACTGTAGTTTTTATTAAAATTATCATTAAAATATATTATAATAACAAATTTTAAATTGTGGTAAGTATATATATATATATAATTTTTTATAGTATAAATATTTGATTTGCATATACTCATCAGACATCATATTATGTGATAGTTTTTTAACACACTATGATGTGCATTCGCAAATTAAAAAAAATTATAATATTTGTATCCTAAAAAATTATATATATAATATATTCAAGGTTCTATAGATTAATTTAAATTTATCATAAAACACATGAATACTTATTTATAAAAATAAAAAATACAAATCTGTTATACCTTACATTCGAAAAATAAACAAAACAGATATATATTAGGTTTTGATCTAGAGGGCAATCTTTCTAATCTATAATTAAAATATACAAAACTATATTAAAAAGACAATTTTTACTGTTCTCAGCAAAAAGAAAAAACTAATTTTTCTTTAGGAATACGTTTAATGATATAAGAAATTGTCTGTTCGACTATATTTGTTTATGCAAAAATTGATACTCAAGTAAAACGGCCTATACCATCAAAAATTGATACTTTAGCAATAATTTTGTAGAATTTATGTAAAGATATTTTTTGGATAAAAATTTAATGTAGAGAAATAGAGCATCAAATCCAGTATGTGATATATTTATAATTATATTTTCCTAAAATAAATGTAATGATCAGTTGATTAAATGCCACCATAAACTTGGAAAAATATTACTGGGCCGGGTTGGGCGATTCTTAAGGAAGAAAGAAAAAGCACTTATAGCAAAAAAACGAAACCTCCAAACACGCCTTAATGATTGTCGAAAGTAGATCGGTGTTCCGTACATAGGTAAGGTGTTCAATACCCGGCGGTGACAAACAGACCCAGGTAGAAGTGGCAATTAACCGTCTCTCTCATCGTTAGGGTTTATCTCCAACATTTAATTTCTTCCTCTCTGTGTTTTTTTTTTTTTGGGTCACAATCTTTTTATTGATTAAATCATTATTTGATGTTTGGATCTATAGATGGCTGGGAGAGAAGAAAATCGTATATTTGTCGGAGGGTTGGCTTGGGACACGACCGAGAGGCAACTTGAAGACGCTTTCAGTCGCTATGGCAAAGTTCAAGAATCTGTGGTATGCTTTCCTCTCTCTTCGTAGTAGGAATTCTATTTTGATACTTTTTTACGACACCCTTTTGATCTTTTTGGGGATTTATTTTCTTAATTTCAGGTTGTTTAGGCATGAAATTCAGGATTTCTACTTGGTTCTTATATAGGAAAATAAAGTAATGTTGCTATTTTTAAATTAATTTATTTGGAAGTGTAAAGTTGGGAGGTCTTGGTGTGGCTTGGGTCATCGGTTCTTTTCTCTTTTTAGGATTCTTGTTTGTTGCATGGCTTCTTGGTGCCTTACCATGATGAAAATTTTGTCTGGTTTCTTTGGGAGCCCACAAATTTTTCGACGTAATTGTTAGAATTTCCATGGTTCACCTTTCGGTTTATGAGTTCTGGCTTAGTTCAGCTGCTGCATATTTAGAAGATGGCCAATGATTAAGTAACTGATTCAACTCGGGATGTTGCTGGATTATAACATATTAATTTAATCCAATATTATGGATCAGCTTCAATGAATTTAAGAGTACAGGTGGTTAAATGTGGATAATTGCGCTTTTTAAGCAAGTTGGCATACCTTCAGACAGAGGATGAGGAAAATCAGTGTCAATTTATCGTAGTTCTGAAGCTATTCGTCTCTCATCTTTCAATTACTCGAATCCCTGTCATACATGGAAAGTCTCTTGACTTGACTTTTCACAATTTACTTCGAAAGTTTCACCTCGGGGTTGCTATTCAGTACCTGCATGATCTGGTTTGGTTCTTTGGCTTATAGGTCCTTAAACCTCCTGCTTTGGCAAAAAGCGTTTGGATATTAGTGTACTGTTAAATGGAAGAGTGCTCCCAAAGATATATGTTTTAAAAGTTGAAATAAGTGGGATTTTTGTTTGTTTGTTTGTTTTTACTTTCTTTTTGAGAATAAAGTGGATTATGTAGGATTTTGTCTGAAGTGCTGGAAAACAGAACTGGCTTGACCCTCTTAAGTTTGATCTTTGAAAGTTTAATGGGGAGTTTCTGTAGTTGTTTAATGGAGGATAAATTTATGGCACTGCATTATTGAGTTCCTGTGGGTTGAGTTTCTCCAGTGGCTGATCTTTCGGTTCTGTAATGTCGTTTATTCTCATGAGCAGACAATACCTCAAATTGTGGATTATTTTGATTGTAATGCTGATTGATGTGGATATTCTCTCAAGACCTGCTACAATTAGTTTCGTTTTTTTTTTTCTTTTTTTCTTCCTGCTTTTTTCGCCCTTTACCCATCGGCCATTTTGTGCTCTGGTTATAATGTTTTAAGACCCATGTTTTGCAGTAATTTTTTGTTAAATGCTTATTAATATGTTCCCTTTTTAGAAACATAGAGAAGGAAAATCAAAGAATATTCCTATACTAGGGAACATGAGGCAGTTTTCTGTTAAATGTTATAACTAGACAGCGGTTGCTCTTCCTTTAGGTCATGGTGGACAGAGACACTGGTCGTCCTCGCGGGTTTGGATTTGTAACTTTTTCTGATTATCGAGCTATGGATGATGCAATCAATGACATGCATGGTCGTGAATTAGATGGTCGGGTTATTGCAGTGAACAAGGCTAAGCCAAAAATGGGTGGTGAAGAACCAGGTTATCAATATGATAGGGATTATATGTCAGGTGGCAGTTACAGGGGAGGAGATAGATCAGCAGGACGTTCCGACTGTTTTAAGTGTGGTCGTCCAGGCCATTTTGCTCGGGAGTGCCCTTCAGGTGATGGAGGTGGGCGTTTCTCATCTCATTTTAGGGTTGGAAGAATTGGTGTTCAGGGTGATCGCTTTGGGATGGACCATTTGAGTGATAGATTTGATGGAGGACGTTATGGAGAAAGAGATCAGATGGACAACAGAGACAGCCGGTATGGAAACCGTGATCGTTACAATAGGTACAGTGAGCGGTATCCACTAGGTTATGATAGCTATACAGGTGAAAGATATATGGAGCGAGATCAGAACGGGTATGGAAGAGGCAGGGGTCATTACAGGGATGGAGGTCCAAGAGGTGGTGGTGACAGGTATGGAAGTGCAGGGGCAGAGCGTTATGGCAGAGGAAGCTATAGGGCAAGGCCTGGCCCTTATGATCGTCCTAGAAGGGGAGGCCACCTATCATCTTATGATCGATACTGAGCAGGGCCACACCATGGCTTTAGGCTAGGAAGAAAAAATGTGGTCTTTTAGTTATAGTTCCATATAAATAATATTAATTAATTTATGTCAACCATATATTTTATTTATAATTATTTTTCTTTGTTTTGCTTTGAAGGGAGCGTTTGGCTTGTAGAAGGCCGTTTGTGGCCTTTTGCTCTTTTCTTTAAAAAGATGCATGGAATTTTTGTTTTAATCAACGGATGTCAGTAATCATTTTTTTATATATATTCATAGTCATTTTACAGCGAGGTCGTCTTGCTTGTTTTATAGTTATGATATTACTTATTAGTTTGGTGAAATACTAAAATTTTAAGAAGGCAAATTAGACTTTATAAATGCTCATTTAAATTTTAAATATATTTTTAAATCTCTGTATTTGAAGCAATTTTAAAAATTAATAAATAACATTTTTATTATGATGTTTTGATCATATAATATATATATATATATATTTAGGATATTTTTTAAGTGTTTTAGATTTTTAAAATTTGTTGATGACGTATTTATTTATTTATTCTTTATTTATCACTTAATTTTTGTTGTTGAATTTCATATCGTGACTGTATGTATATTATTTTACTATAGAATGCTTCTTATACGAAGCTTCAAATGTATATGGAGATACTCATTTGTCATTTAATCTGGAAAAAAAAAAAAATTTCTCTAATGTTTTTTATTAGTATTTCTTATTTTTGCTCTAATATTCTCATTGATATTTCATTCAACATAAAAATAAAATAAAAAACAAAAACAAAAAAAAAAAAACAAAACAAAAACCTTTTAATATATATATATATATATTTTTTATTTTTTTTATATTTTGGCTTTACGAGTCGATTGGTATTCTTTTTCTTCACCTTGAATGTTGATTAAAGATGATTAAAGCAATTAGCAATTGTGTCATGCCTGGGTGACACACACCTCACTTAAGTATGAATACAGACCAACTTGTTTTTCCTCTTTTTTCCTCATGACTAAAACTCTTTATGAAAACAAGGTATCACTTCCTCGACGATCTCTAAAAGCATATAGTAAATAACTTTCTCAAATCCAATAAAGAGGAAAACCCCAACTTTAAAACTCACAATTTCATACGCATAGCATATAGTGTGTAGCACATATACATTCATTTTTTCATGCTAAGCATTATACAATTATCATGTTTGCTTTTATCCATGTACAAATCTTTGTTGTTTGGAGGCGGTGTTGCATCAGCATCAACAACAGTACTGTGTTTACTGTCAGCAGTTTGTCTGTCTATTTCTATCGTTCTGGTAAATGTTGCAGTCTCCTCCCTGAATTTCTTGTAGATATCGCTTTTGTAGAACTTTGTAGTCCGAAGCACCAAAACAGATGAAACCAGACATCCAAACAAGGCGGCTGCAGAGATTATTATGAAAGCCATTCTGAAACATCTCAACCCATGGCAGGTCAGTTCCTGTCCGGCTTTCCTCACAAGACCGCGATCTTCCAATTGCTTTACGGCCTCTTTATCATAAAAGCTACCGGCCACTTTTACATTTAGAAGGTACGATCCAACAGGGCTCGAAAGGGCTCCAACGTTGTACAATGTAGCATAGTATTTAAGACCAAATATTTCGGATATGATTGCAAACAATAACGATAATTGTGCTCCATTACAGAACCCTATGATCACCGAACTGAGGTACAGAGAATTTGGGACAGAGAAGGCTATGAGAAGATGGCCAACACAAGAGAGGAGAATTACAAAAGTGAGCATTAAAGGACGAGGGAACTCGTACTTTGTCAAGAAGATTTCAGATGCAAAGCCTGCAACGACTCGTCCAAGATAATTCCAAATGCTTACAAGCGATACAAAGGTTGCAATAGCATGAGTTGGATAGCCTAAGGAGCTTCCTATCTGACCCAGATTGTCAATAGCCGTCAATGTCCCACCGACACCAAAAGTTGTGGCAATGAACAAAGTTACCATGTCAATGCTGAAAGCCGCTTGAAGAATGTTATAGTCCTCACCTCTATCTGGTGCCTTGAAAATGTTCATGCAACAAGAAAATGGCTTCATTGAACATGGCTTCTCTGAACTCACTGGATTTGGTGGCGGCTGCAGCTCTAATGGAGGTGGGTTTTCGGTATTTACTTCTTGCGCGAATTGGGAAGTCTCCTTCAAGATTTGCTTCTTGTGCTTCCATGATTTTAATTCTTCATTCACAACAACAGCAAGTGAGAGAGAAAGTAATACTAAAACAAGAGTAGCACTTCCAGCATACTTAATTCTATCAAAGGAGATCCGGCTCTGTATGATGATTATGATCAAGAGGGATCCAGCAATGCCAAGTGAAATGTAGAGGAACTTACAGAAAACTTTCAACTCATTTCCTTGTCGAATGCTCTTCATGATCCTAATTGTTGGAAGGAAAGCCAAGGGAACAATGGCTGGAAGCCAAGCAATAAGCAGAACAAGAGCCTTGGGGTCATCTCCATAGATGGCATGGTAGAGCTGAGTCAAGATGGCACCGCTCAGACCAATCAACCCCTTTAAGAGGCCTATAACAATGCCTCGGCTTTCTGGGAAATTCTTGACACAGGTAACTAATGCTGCTGTATTGGGAAATGACAGTGAATTTGCACCTATACAGATATAAAGACACATCTTCCACACAGGGGGTTTCGCAGCTCGACCCGTAATGGACATCCAAATCATGAAATAGCCAAAGAAGTTCATGACCGAACCAATCGACAGAACCACCCATGGGGGTGAGACCTCGTTGGTAAGTCCAGCCAATATCCCCAAATTTCCACCCAAATCCTTGAAGAAGCTTATCAGGTTGAGGGTGCTTTGGTCATATCCTAATGATGATTTGATGTCATTGGAGTACAGACCAAACATGTAGCCTGAACCATTGACACTCATGATCAATAGCGAAGCAAAGACCATAAACCATCTGCTTGCAACTACGTGCAAGACGAAGCTCCATATCTCTCGCCAAGAACCATACTTCATTTTGAACCCAAGCGCCATATTTTTATTCCTTCCTTTTCCTTAATTTTTTCTGCAAATGAACTCCAAGTTCTCTGTCTCTCTGAAAGTCGGCTTTTCTGCTTGGAAGTTGCTCATATATGAGGTTAAGTGTACGAGTGCCAAAGCGTAACTTTTTGCGAGTTTCAACTTGATAGTTCTTTAATTTATTTTATTTATTTTTTATTTTATAATGAATGAGTTAATTAGGGAGTTGAACATGATCGTATTCGTATATATACTTGGCCTTTCTGTTTGGCGGGGAATCTAAGTTATTGTTTTCTGGTGGTGCTTAATGCCATGCAGAAAATATTTGCATCATCCTTTTTGGTCAATAAAAAAAAATGATGATGCAAATATATATAGTATTCATGGCTCTGCAAGTAGATCTTTGATTACAAAGTACATTGTACATTAATGCTTGTCTGCATTGGGAAGAAGCTATCTCGGTGCGTCAGGTAAACATAGAGAAAAAGAAAGTTATACCCACTTCCTAGTTTATCTATTGCAAATGTATCTCATACCAAACAGCTTATAAACATAATGGACAATAACAAATAAAGTAAATAAATAACGCAAATAGAACAAATAACAACCAGCAAATTCAGCCTCTTTTGGGTGAAAAGTTAACGAATTCATCTAACTTTTAAGGAAGTGGTGGCTGGTGGGCCTCATAAATAAATAAAATGAGCCCATGCCCCGAACGTTGTTGAGTTTAGCGTCAAACTAATAGACCAAAACTTCAAAGTCCACTTTCTTTGGGCTTTATGTTCGGATGACCTCTTCTAAGTCCAGTTTAAGATAACCACTCATTCATTTCAAAAGTTTAAAATTTTACCCATCTTTTGTGGATCCTAGTAATAGAATTGGAATTTTTGGTACTGCCTTTATCTTCGACAGTGAGTATGATCGGATTTATTTTGAAAATAACTAATCCGATTTAATTAGTGATCGATTTTTTTTTTCAATCTGATCCAATTTAAACTATACATCAAATATAATCAAATCCAATTAGTAATTAGATTTGATCGTTTTGGTTAATCAGTTCGGCTTTAACTTTTATTTATTTTTTTTTAGACTTTTTAAAATTTTAATTTTTAAGCTTTTTTTATTTTGAATATTTGACATTTGAATTATTTTTTGTACTAAAAATTTGTTGTGCTTAAATATTATTTAAAAAATTATATTTTTTTTTCAAAACTTAACACATAAAGTGCCCACTAAGTAATCCATAAAAAATTATTTTTTTTTCAAAACCTAACAGATAAATGATTAAAAATAACAGGACAAATAAACATATAAACTAAAACAAAACAAAACAAAATTACTACACTAATACAATAATTCAGTAATCCAACTTCAAATTTAAGTTAATATAACAAAGTCTATATACTAATAATATTAAACTAATTGTCATATGTTTTATAAAAAAAAATAATAATAGTCGGTTCGAATTGGATCGGTTTTTAACACTCTAAACTGAACCGAATTTTAGTTTTTGATTTTTCAAAACCGATCTAAACAAGTTGGATTTGATTAAATCGGTTGTTTTAATCGGTTAATCAGTTTTTTTTCACACCCCTGCAACATCTATAACATTTTTTTAGACATTGTTTCTCTGTATAGTCCCTCTTTAACCATTTGTGGTCTCTTTATCAGTTTATACATTTTATCTATATCACTGTTTCTTCATGGTTTCTGATTTCTTCTTTGTCGTCTGTTGATTCCAGAATTTTTTTTTTCCCTCAACTCAATTCCAAATTGCAGGTGAAATATATAAGCTATTCAAATCTATTTTCATCTAACTTTTAAGGAAGTGGTGGCTGGTGGGCCTCATAAATAAATAAAATGAGCCCATGCCCCGAACGTTGTTGAGTTTAGCGTCAAACTAATAGACCAAAACTTCAAAGTCCACTTTCTTTGGGCTTTATGTTCGGATGACCTCTTCTAAGTCCAGTTTAAGATAACCACTCATTCATTTCAAAAGTTTAAAGTTTTACCCATCTTCTGTGGATCCTATTAATAGAATTGGAAATTTTCGTACTGGTTTTAGATTATTGATTAAGATACTATTTATTTTTTGAAAATAATTAATCTGATTTAATTAATAATATTATTTTTTAATTTATATATCAAATACAATTCAATTAATAATTGGATTTCATCTTAATTAGTTTTATTTTAATTTTTATTTAAATTTTTTTAAAATTTTTTTTTTAAATTTTTTTTTTATTTTGAATATTTGACATTTAAATTATTTTTTATACCAAAAATTTAAAAAATTTGTTGTGCTTAAATTTTATTTAAAAAATTATGTTTTTTTTCAAAAACTAACACATAAAGTGCCCACTAATTAATCCATAAAAAATTATATTTTTTTTCAACACTTAACACATAAATGATTAAAAAAAAACAAGACAAATAAACATATTAAACTAAAACAAAACAAAACAAAATTACTACACTAATACAATAATTCAGTAATCTAACTTCAAATTTAAGTTAATATAACAAAGTCTACATACCAATAATATTAAACTAATTATCATATGTTTTGTAAAAAAAATAATAATAGTCGGTTCGGATTGGATCGGTTTTGAACACTCTAAACTGAACCGAATTTTAATTTTTAATTTTTCAAAACTGATCCAAACAGGTTGAATTTGATTAGATAAGTTATTTTAATCGGTTAATAGGATTTTTTTTTACACCCCTACAACATCTAGCATTTTTTTAGACATTGTTTCTCTGTATAGTCCCTCTTTAACCATTTGTGGTCTCTTTATCAGTTTATACATTTTATTTATATCACTGTTTCTTCATGGTTTCTGATTTCATCTCTGTCGTCTGTTGATTCCAGAATTTATTTTTTTCGCTCAACTCAATTCCAAATTGTAGGTGAAATATATAAGCTATTCAAATCTATTTTCGATGTCATGATGAGTGTGAGAGTTATTAAAAATGTGTTTAATTCTTCTAGTTTGCCGATCCGGAAAAAAAAAAAAATAGTGTTGTGGTTATGCTTGTGGGTTGCTAAATTGCTACTTATTGAAGGATGACGACGAATATGAAGATAAGAGTAGAGTTTGATAAAATATTTGAAAAAAAAAAAAAAAAAAACCAAAAAGATTAACAAAATGGATAAGAAAAGCCTACAGACATGGTTTCGCTGGGTGATTTAAATGTGGATAGAAGAAGACCCACTTTAGAAAAACTCTGTTTCCTGAGCCGGAACGAAAGGGGAGTGGCTGAGAGGAAAAGGGCACCAAATGCTGGCACCAAGTCAAACAAAAGAAAAATAAATAAATAAATAAAATAAGGCATTTTCTCCTAAAACAAATTTAAATAAAATAAAGCTCACGTCGATGATCAAGACTTCAATGGGACTGTGAAAAAGATCCTCGGTTGGTATTCTCCATGATCGTCGCTGATACGATATTAATTACAGAAGAAAGAAAGGTTTTTTAAAGGGAACAGAAGAAAAGAAATTTAATTAAAGATATAATAAGTAATTCATGAGCACGTGAGGTCGACATTATTCTGAAAACAGGGACCATCTTTTTCACTTGACTTCAGAAGGGGGGTGGGCATCCCTACCGATAAAAGGGAATTTTTACATACAACCAATTTAATTTAGTAAACAGCTAATATTTTATTTTTCCACAAGTATTATTTATAAATAAAATAATAAATTTTTTAACTATTAATACGTTACTTTCTTTATAAATAATATTATTCTATAATTTTGTTTTTTTGTTTAATTGAATTGAATACTATTACAGGTTACGAAAAATACCTTCCAGATAACCCCTCTTTCTTTTTCACTTTTGGGCCGTCAGATTTGACCCTAATTAACGGGGTCTACGCTCTTTGATTGTTCAAAAGTCTCGGGCTTCCAGCGATGACTTTGGATAACGATTTGCCGTTGAATTTAGGTCATAGCAAGTATAGTTAGGTCTCATTCGCATGTTTTTTTATTTCTGAGGAATTTTCTGAAATCTATTTGTTTACTAATTCCCGTTAAAAAAGCTTTTGAAAGTCTAAAACATTTAAAAAAAATTATTTAAATAATTTTTAAAATTTAATCATGATATTGATCAGGAGCAATACATATTAATTACCTTCCAACATCAGTAAAATGTGTGAGAGGTCGATCGGTCATAAAAAATTAAAAATTAAAAAACTTAATTTTCTTTAATCCACAGCGTGTTTGTCGCGTGGTCCAATATTTGTCACTTGTAGCAAATGACACATAAACGATTCAGAAAATTTTGGTTGCATAAATTGTGGCTGACAAGCAGAGTGAGCAGCGAAGTCAAATTATCAGGATAAGTCCATAGGACTTGTACAGAAGACGCCAAGTAGCATGGCGTTTTACTACGATGTCATTTTACCTTTCTATTATTGTTGACCTAAAGAGAACGCATGCCCTCCCAATCCCATTCCCTCTGAGGACAGGATTGGTAGCCACTCAGTCAACTAGCCATTCATTGTGAAACTCAATTATTTCACACGCTATGCCCCAATTCTCTTTCTATTAATTTCTTTATATATAGTCACTGCAGTGACTGTCTAACGTTAACCCGAGTGTCGAAAAAAACATAAAAAAGATGGTGGTGTCCGAGTTCGGTTCGGGCTGGTCACAGTCACAGATGAAGAGTTTTGGGCTGCACTTGATCCTGGGCCGATGGTTCATGATCTTCGCCGCCGTACTAATCATGTCGGTGGCCGGAGCAACTTACATGTTCAGCCTATATTCTCCCGACATCAAAAACACTCTGGGCTACGACCAGTCCACCCTCAATCTGCTAAGCTTCTTCAAGGACCTCGGCGGCAATGTCGGCGTCATTTCCGGGCTCATCAACGAGGTCACGCCGCCATGGGTTGTCCTCTCTGTCGGAGCCGCCATGAACTTCTTCGGCTACTTCATGATTTGGTTAGCCGTTACGGGCCGAATTGCCAAACCTCAGCTGTGGCAAATGTGTCTCTACATTTGCATTGGAGCAAATTCTCAAACATTTGCCAACACGGGTGCTTTGGTGCCGTGCGTGAAAAGCTTTCCCGAAAGCCGAGGCAGCGTTTTGGGCCTCTTGAAGGGCTTTGTTGGGCTTAGCGGTGCTATTATCACTCAGCTCTATCACGCTTTCTACGGCGACGATTCCAAATCCCTCATCTTGCTCATCGCTTGGCTTCCAGCTGCTGTTTCCTGTGTGTTTCTCCGCATCATTCGGGTAATAAAGATTGTTCGGCAGAAAAACGAGCTCAAGATTTTCTACAATCTGCTCTACTTTTCGCTGGGGCTTGCTGGGTTTCTCATGGTTTTGATCATCGTTCAGAACAGACTCAGATTCACGAGAATCGAGTACGCGGCGAGCGGTACGGTTGTTCTTATTTTGCTTTTTCTTCCTCTCACCGTCGTCTTCAAAGAAGAATTCAGCCTCTGGAAAACCAGAATACAAGCTCTGGCAGCTGAAATTGATGCAAACCCAGATCCAGCAGTTCGAGTAGCGATTTCGCCGCCGAGAACTCGTGTCGGCAGGGAGGCAGATTCTTGCTTCGGAAACGTTTTCAATCCGCCGGAGAGAGGCGAGGACTACACCATACTGCAAGCACTTTTCAGCATCGACATGATAATCCTGTTCGTAGCGACGATCTGTGGAGTCGGCGGGACGTTGACGGCGATCGACAATCTGGGTCAGATCGGAAACTCGCTGGGCTATCCGGCTAGCAGCATCACCACATTCGTGTCTCTCGTAAGCATATGGAATTACCTCGGACGAGTCGTCTCGGGTTTCCTTTCCGAGGCCTTGTTGAGGAAATTTAAATTCCCTCGTCCGCTGATGCTCACTATGGTTCTTCTTTTGTCATGCGTTGGACATCTGTTAATCGCCTTTGCCGTCCCAAATTCGCTGTATTTATCATCTGTGATTATCGGGTTCTGTTTCGGCGCACAGTGGCCGCTGATATTCGCTATAATATCGGAAATATTCGGCCTCAAGTACTATGCGACTCTGTACAATCTCGGTGGCGTGGCAAGCCCAGTTGGGGCTTATATTCTGAATGTGATAGTGGCTGGTCGTTTATATGACAGAGAGGCAGTGAAGCAAATGGAAGCTCAGGGTCTTAGGAGGGAAAAAGGGCAGGAATTGACATGCACGGGTGCGCATTGTTATAGAATGTCATTCATCATAATCACTGCTTCGACACTGCTTGCGTGCCTGGTTTCTGTGATTCTTGTGATTCGGACCAGAAAGTTCTATAAAGGAGATATCTACGAGAAATTCAGGGATCAAGCAAAGACAGCTGAGCCTGTGCCTCCCACTCAAAATGGTCATGCTAGCTTACCCTTGAGAGAGATTGTAACCTCCACAGCTCCACCAAAACACCAATCACAGCATACAACTAATTCTTGAATATATAATAGGTTATTATGTAGAAATCATTTGTATGGATAATAATATATATTTTTTTTAATTTCTCTGTTATGCTCTGAAATCAATGGAAAAGAAAGTAAGCAAATTCTCATTATACTGTAACTGATGTGTGCGTTGTCAAAGTACGTTTGTGTATAAATTTTTATTAATTTGTCCATGACTTTCTGAAGAAATAGATATAGGAATATTATAAAGTTATGCGTATGGCTATACAACGTCTGCAATCTATAGCCACGTCTTGCAGCCTAGTGGTCAAGCAACCTTAGAAGGGTTTCAGTCCTAGGTTCAAGTGGTTGGCAGTCATACCCAAAAAAACAAAAAACGTCTGCACTCTATAGCTGTTAAAATGGTACGAAAAAAGATGTATAAGACATGGTTTAAGTTGAAGTACATAATAATTCTGATTTTTAAGGCAATAAGTCATTATCTACAGCCCACTTCCAATTCAACTTGGAAGACAGCTGGATTCAGCGGCCACAGGCAAATCAACCTATCTACTCTAAATTCTATTAACATAGTTTTTTCTATTGCTTTTGTTTTTTACTTAAGAGTTTTTTGAAAAGTTATTTTTTTTATTAATTTTGGTTAAAAAACTTTTAAAAATTTAAAATATTTTTAAGATTTTAAAATATTTTTAAAAAATTATTCAAAAATTTTCAAAAAGTTTTAAAAATTATTTTTAATTTTTCAAAAACAGTTTTTAAATTTTATAAGTTGTTTTTTACTTTTAAAACACTCTATAAAACATAGCCAAAAGCTACTTGCCAGATTCCTCAAAACTTTAAGAGATTATTTTTCCATGTGTTAAAGTAAAAACAAAAACAAAAAGTGACTTTTGATAATTAACCATTATTGAAAAAATCAAAATTAATTGTGGATCCTACAATATTAAAGAAAAAAATATGAATTAACGATGATATTCATACGAACCGCTAATTAAAAAAAAATGATAAAAGTAAATAAAAATGCCTACAATGTGAAAGCAACTGTCGTCTAATAAAAAATTGAAATTAACAAAAGATAAGAGCAAAATGATTTATGTACACTTGAATTTCTCTTAATCAATGAGGGGACTAAATGATGAGATTGTACGAATGGATTTCGTGGGGTTTTGTTTCATCCAATGAGGTTATATTCCTGGAATTCCCATCCTCCTCGGGAAAAGAACAATAAGGTTTGGCTGAAAGACACTCCAAGCTAGGTGAGAGGTAGAGAAGAACATCAATTTTGTGAGCATATTTAGCTCATATGCTTTTTCCCCTAACAGGGTCTATAATAAATTAAATTTGGTCCATCCATATGCTTTGTCTTGTCTTCTTATGCTGGTTGGGAATGTGTCTTGGCAGGTAAGAACTAATTCATGCGTGGTGTCAGTCTTTCTGCGCTTACCCTATGGCCATGGACCAAATGGTCATACACCACATCTGCAAATTCAAATCCTTGTGAAGAAGACAAAGAAGCTTTCTCCATTATTTTGGAGGACGCCGAAAGGTTATGGTGTAAAGATCGTGCCCATAGCATGCGCAATTGCTCGGTGTCCAATTTTAGAGTATCACTATCAGCCTTTTATTTGCCCCATTCAACATGAATTTCCTTTGTTTCAATTTTCAATCAATGCCAAAATAATTATACCCTAAACCAAAAAAAAAAAATCATAGAGAATCATTCCAAACCAAAATGGCATGTGATACAAGAGAAGATATGGTTTATGATTATCCCCACTTTCCCACTTCCATTACCTTTATCTTTCTAATCACATCATACTTGATTGTGTGTACAGAATTTTTGTTTTCTTTCCTAGTTCCCAGTCCTACCCAAGTTAGTTCCATTTGTTGGAAAAGTGAAGGGGCTATTTTTGTCTTGTATAACAGTTTTTAACCTTCAATAACACCGTGCGGATTGGGGAAGCATGTTTTCCAAACACATTTTTTTGATCCATATGAAATCCTTCCTGAAGCAACTGTACATGCATATTGGTTTTATTCCGAAGGTGGGTGGGTGGGTTTAGGAAAGTTTTTGTACAAACAAGAGAGCAGCTTTGAGTAGAGTACCAAACTATATGCTTAGTCAATGGGTGCATTTAGAAAGTATTTAACATATCATGTTATTAGTGGAGCCACTGAAAAAGACAATTCCGTCTGATGAATGCCGAATATTCAATGCTGCAAATTTTTGGGACCACGCTCGTTGCAGAATGCATATTTTGGGCCTCCACTACTTATAATGGGCCTCATTTTGGGCCCAAGCCCAGCCTTAAACCGTAACTTCTTAATTGACTGGGGTGCCAGAGAGTCTTAACCGAAAGGCCAGCACTGGAATATAATTCTAACGAGGCACGAATTTATCTGTATTGTTAAGAGTTTTATTTTGTATATTTTAAAATAAAAATTTAACATATTAAATTTAGATAAAAATAAATATGATAAAAATACAATATAACACGATGTTAAAATTAATACATTATAAACACATGTATATTTTAAAATTTAAACTAGCATAACTGAATGCAATAATTTAACTGTTAAAATTTAAATATAAAAAGATTAACATAAACATGAAACATTATCACGTCTTTAATATATTGCTAAAAGTGAGAAAGACAGTAAGGTGGGCATTAATTTAAAGATATATACTTAAAAGTCATAGTGAGCAACCTCAATTTAGAATTGTTTACCCAATAATAGAATCATGTTTTTCCAATGTTAAAATTTAAATATAAAAGGATTAACATAAACATGAAACATTATCACGTCTTTAATATATTGCTAAAAGTGAGAAAGAGAGTAAGGTGGGCATTAATTTAAAGATATATACTTAAAAGTCATAGTGAGCAACCTCAATTTAGAATTGTTTACCCAATAATAGAATCATGTTTTTCCAATGTTAAAATTTAAATATAAAAGGATTAACATAAACATGAAACATTATCACGTCTTTAATATATTGCTAAAAGTGAGAAAGAGAGTAAGGTGGGCATTAATTTAAAGATATATACTTAAAAGTCACAGTGAGCAACTTCAATTTAGAATTGTTTACCCAATAATAGAATCATGTTTTTCCAATTAAATAATGAAAAAAAAGCAAAGCCAGGACTGATTAAGAAAGGAAGCCGATCAACATATATAAGCAGCTAAGGCCAGCGCTTGACGGCAGCTTCATCATGGAAGTCGAGATCATCTTAAATTGGTCCTATTTCTTGTGTCGTAAGCAAATACATTAAGCAAACAGAAGCATATCAAAGCGAGCAATCAAGCGGACGAAAGACATGGAAGGAGAGATTAATTACACAAATGGAATTAGTAGCAGCACTGCCACCACTTGCCAAAGTAGCTTAATAGATAGAGGTCATTTCTACAATTGGAAATCAGGCCATAGCATTAACAGGGATAAGATTCTTCAGCCTTGTTTGGATTTTAATTATAAAATTTGACTGTATTGGATATAATTTAATTTGATAAGACAATCTAGCTATCCTTTGCATGGAACAATAATAAAAGTTGGAACGGATTTGAAAATTTAACTTTTTATTTTGAATGATTTTTAAAATAAATTTAATGAAAAATTATTTTTGGATACCTAAACTCCAATATAACTTTTGTGAATTTTCCGATCAGATAATGGTTGATCAGCACCAGTCAAAAACTGGTCAACAATTTTCAATGAGATTAATTAACCCAGTTAACTGAAAAGGATAAGACAAGAGCTAGATTATGGATTGTTTAGTCCAATGAAAAAGAAATTCCAACAAACATGAAATTGAATTAAATTATTAAACTTCAATCTAAATCTAAAATAGCTATCCAAACATGTCTTTAATTATACAGCTCATAAAATGTTTCCAAATCTTAATTTTGAAAAAAAATGTTCAAATAAATTTTATATATAGTATAAATTTAAAGTTCAAACTTGAGAGTGTAGCTCAGTAGTAGGAGTCAACTGAATTTTTACACCTGTAAATACAAGAGTTGAAGTTCGAATATTGATAGTCCTATTTGGACTTAAGTGCTCATCTCCGTCCCTACCGCACGAGGGAGAAAAAATTTTCAGTGAGACTTTCAGTGTGGACTCTTACTGAATTTAAAAAACACCTAGATTTGACCCATAACTTCTAAACTTGTTACTCTATTAGGATATGTCATTTTTTATTAAAAAAAAAATTATATATGAAAACGTGTTGGTGCACTGTAAGAATAGTGTGTTGGTGTTGGAGGCTAATCTAGTATTGCCGACTTTCTTTACCTTTCGGTCTGAAATCTAGTACCGACTTTGACAATATTGGCTTTGGTCTTCATAAGATAAGAGTACCAATGGATGTGCTGTAAGATTTTTTTTGTTGTTTTGTTTTTTTTGGTGAATATGTGCTGTAGAGTTTGGAGCTTGGCCAAGGAGACAAATGATAAATTAAAATGTCGTATATCATCAACATGTAATACATTACACGTGTTGTTATTACAATGAATGTAGCAAAATCCAACTGGGTCGAGTCATTGTTGTTCTCTACTTGGTAGGACTGGTACTGCCATATCAAGGAGAAAATCTTGAATGACATCGCCGTACCAAATAGCTGGGACCGTTTCAAAATAATCTTACAATTTGCCACATCACCATTTAATTTGATTTTTTTGTCCAGTTTGAGTGAGGGAAAAAATAAAAATAAGAAGAGGAATTGAGAGAGGGAATGCGGGGAGAGTAGGGGAGTTTCAAACAAAAAAATTTCTCTAACTATTTAGAGAGAGACAGTAAAGAAAGGGAAAGAAGAAGAGGGAGAGGGAAGGTGGGGGAAAAAAATTTCTCTTGAGGGTTGGGAACACAGGGAGTTTAAAAATAAAAAAATTTACTTTGATGTGGAGGAACACGGAGTCCCCGGAAGATCCACGAGGACTACGGGGTTATTGGGTTTCCGGAGAGCCGCATATATTAAAATTTATAATTATTAATTAATTATATATTTTATTAAATATTTTTAATTTTTAAATAAATTAAATTTTTAAACAAAAGTTTTTTTTTTAATTTAATAACGTTTAAAAGAATTTTCATAAATAAATATTCATTTAAAATTGTCAAAAAATACATCAATTGGACGTTTATTATAGAATATATAAAAGGTATTTTTTAAAAATAATATTTATATTTATTTATATAGTATATTAATTTTAATAATTTAAATTTTAAAATATTTTGATGTATAAATTTGTTTTTTCTCTATATTTTTTTTTCCTCGGCTGCGGAAGGAATACGAAGGATTTAAAAAAAAAATCTTTACTTAGATGTGGTGTGGGAACACAGCCCCCAGAGGGCCCACAGAGGATTTCAGAACCACCAAAAAAGTTTTGCTTTTTTCATCTTCAGTTCTTTGAACGGATTAAATCAAAACTGTTTTTTGGAAATTAATAAACCTAAAAAAATAATAGTGGAACAAAGATAATATCTCACTTATTAAAAAAATTGCAAATAATCTCATATCTCACACCCATAGAAGAAAGCAAGCCCAAAAAATGTGAAGAGGAAGAACAATAAAATCTGGGTTATTGAGCAACAAACAAGGAAAAGAATATAGAAAATGATATTAAAAACTGGTAATTTGTTCCCCCAGATGTGCTCCCTGTGGAAAAGAGAAAGAAAAGGTGCCCGTTCCCCTGGTGGTGTGTCCCATGCTTTGAACTTTCAAAGTCATAACTGAAATTCCCTTTGAATTTTAACTAAAACTTATCCAATCCAGAATTCCATTATCTATTAAAAAAAATTGCAAATATATCCTGGTTTTCGTGGTTTACACAAAAAAAAATCAGATTTGAAAGTATAAGTATTAATGGCATTGTCATGGGTTTGACTTTGGTAGAGATGTAGAAATCAGAGAGAAAAAATAAAGAAAAGAAGAGAGAAGGTTTTCAACAAAAGAAGAAAAAAAAAACAAAAGAAGGATAGAAGAAGAAGAACCAGAGGTAAGATGGGGTTGAGAACTTCTTTCTAATAACATTTTTTTCTTCTCCGTGTGTACCCTGTCGCCAAAGCCAACGCCAAAACAATTTTTTAGCACCCACAGAAAAAATAAATAAATAAATAAATCGATTTTTAGCAGAACATGAAAAAGAAAGAGAGAAGAAGAAAGCGAGAGGCAGGGAAAAAGAGAGAGAGACAGAGAGAAGAAATGAGATATTTTTACGTGTAAACAGTTAATAAAAACAAATTATATAATTTTGATATAATTAATAAAAACAGATTTTTATAATTTTTTAAATTTATAATAATATAGCACAGTGTATATATAATTATTATTAAAAAATATTACATATTTTAAATAAATAATATAATAATAACTATATATGTCCTGTATCATTCTAATTTAAAAATATTAAATTTAATTTAAATCAAATTTCAAAAATTATATTTAAAATTAATTTTTTTAATCATCTTTAGCTGTAAATGAAAAAAAAAATATTTTTAAAATATACAATATTATTAAAAACAGAAAGTAAATTAACATAGTGCGAATTTTTGTGTATGCTTCTAAATTAACGTATATTTAAGTAAAGTTTAAATTATACGCTTCTTTGTTTTACGTTATTTTATTGACCAAACAATTTTCTTATAAAAACAGCACAATTATTTTTTTAATATAATTACTTACTATGACTTTAAACCTTTTAATAAATCCATCCAAATGAACACTAAACACGGTGGCAGCTCATGCATATACAAATGAATGCAAAATCTATTCTCTACTTATCTTCCAAAAGGTAGAACATAGCTTGGACCAATTTTCAAAAATTAATTATTTTATTTTTATTTAGAACCTGTTAGAAGGCTGTCGAAAATGATTATTAGTGACTTACTCTTATTGTTACAGGGATCTTACCAAAAAATAAATAAATAATCCAGGGATCTTTGGCTCTAGTGGAACAGTGGGAGGACATGTCAAGGAGAGGAACAAACAGAACGGTGAGATCACCAAATTTCTTGAGAATTAACGCAGAGGCTCAGCAAACTTCGATGACTAAATATATAGTAAAAGATTCAGCAATGACAGTTTTCCTTTTTAAAGAGCCCGACAATGCATTTAAATTATTATTTTCAAAATCGTAAGGGTAAAGCTTAATAGTAATGTCCATGCTATTTAAATAACCTTAACGATAAAAAAAAATTATTTTAAACTCTAATTTAAAACAAGTATTTTTTTTTAGATAGCCATTTAAATTATCAACTGCATATTAGTGAATGATGATGATGGTAAGTAATGATGACATATATCATTTATATATACATTTAATTATTTAAGTTGTCTATGAGCAATTAGACAGTTCTTTTTTCTTTTTCTTTTTTTGTGTGAAATTTATACTGTTCTTTTTGAATGAGATAAGATAGTAGTTAAACTAGCTAATTATACATATATTAGGCTAAAAAAACAGATAAGTAAATATTTTAAAGAAAATTAATAATATTTAAAAAAATACATTTATGTTAAAAACAATCTTTTATATGATACTTGAAATTTGAAAGTGTCTCAGAACAGACAATTGGAATAGCTTGTTCATTATTAATGTCTTTGTTCCACCAATAAGCATGGTTATTAATAATATATATCAAGAATGTTATATATATCAAAATATTTATCAAATAATAAATATTAAAATATTATTAATTGACATATTTATGTAATTTAAATATAAATAAATAAATTTTAAAAAATTAAATTAATTAAATATTATCACATATTTTTAATTTTTTGATAATATATATATAAAAATAAATTGTTTGATAATATATATATATAAATTGATTACCAGATTAAGAAAAATATCCGAATACGGAATACCGTCTGTTTGTTGTGATGCTGTGGTTGACCGTGACCAAGTCTAACTTTATAAATGTGCCTCCAGTCATCAACGCTTGGACCCACACAGCAACTCGGCAAGATTGAATTGCTAAATGCTAACAAAATCCAGACTTACTTCTTCGTGTCTCCAAACACGGACTAAAACTATGTCATCTTTTTTTATTTTTTCCTTTTTTTAATGAATGACTAAAAATATGTCATCCTTATCAACTTAGCATTTAGTCAAATTATAAATCCCCACCGATTTTTCACAAAAAAAATAAAATAATCCCCACCGATTGAGACTTCGATTATGGCTTTGTTATCAACCAGTAACTTTTTAGTGGGGATTCAAGTTTCATCTCCATTGCCGTTGGTTTTCTATTTTAGTGGTCTTGAACCTCTCGCAGAATTTTTATTGGGTCCATGATCCTGTTTATTTATTTTTAATTAAAAATAAATAAATAATAAAAATAAAAATTAATATTTATATACTCCATCTTATCTCATCCTTATCAAATATAAATGTTTTCAAAATCCAATACCTTTATTTATTTTGTTTGTCATTAAATGGGCCCACTTCAAGTACTAGAATTCCTTACTACATAATGTTTTTTTTTTTTTGATGAATCTTACTGCATAATGTGACAATTAGAAGTTTAGCTGAGAAATAATAACACGATAAGATCCTGTTCTAATTATTAATTTCAACAAACATTTAATCAAATTCATAATTCATGGATCTCTTGACTAAGTATCTAATTCAATTCCAAGTCCTGCCTGGATAATAATAAAAAATCCTGCTTGGCTGGCATTCTATCAACTAGAGTTTTTTTACCACCACCACTACGTTTTCTCTAAACCATGGTTGAGCGAGTCATACCCTCTTAATTATTACCAAAATAAAAAAAAAAAGTCTTATCCTCTTAATTTTTATTGTCATACATTTCACCCAGCAAATAATTATTTTGATTGTAAAATTCTACTAATTTAATTTTCATTGGAATTTACTATTATATATATTTGAATATTTTGTTTTTTTAAAAAAAAGAGTAAAGTAATTTCGTACAGTTGAAATGTCTAATAGTTAATATCAATTTTTGTAATAATATATATTTTTAATAAACATAAAAAATCTAATTACTAAAATTGTAACAATATCATTAAATTTAGACTAGGAAAATGTAATTACTAAACTTGTTGTGGGAGTAAATTAATTAGATATGGATAAGGCCCACAAGGCCACAAGGCCACAACCACACATATATACATATAATTTTATTTTATTTTTTGATAACAAGGCCAAAACCATATTTGTATTCGTATTACAAATATAATCTTTAGGGGGCGGGACACAATTCAGAAGAAGTAACCTAGTAAGTATCTTGTTCGTACAATCAAACCAGTCGAACTGAAACTTATATTCCACGTGTGATAAGCAAGTGAGAAAAAAAAACTTTAATTTATTTCATAACAAAAAAAATATAGTGATTTAAAAAATTTGTAATAAAACTAAAAGTTAGATAGCGTGAAATCAAGTAATGAAGTTTATTTTTTTCCTTACCAACAAAAAAAAGTACAAGGTTTTAATTTATTTTTTATTAAATGTTTTAGAAAACAGAAAAACAAGTGAGTAAAAAAAAGAAAAATCCGGTTATATCATTTTAAAGATAATATATAAAGGAAGGGTTGCTTAAAAAAAAATAAAGAGAGAGAGTTTGTGGATTACAAAAGAAAAGCGATTTATGCAATCATTCCATTTTCATGTATATATTTATTTTTTCCTGTTTTAAGCTTTTTTATTTTATTTTATTCTTTTTTATTTTTCTTAATTATCTATCTATCTACCCTCCAATTTCTTCGCTTTCTTCTCTCTATCTCTCTCGCTCTGTCTCATCGGGTTGATCGCCGGATCTTTAGCCGTCCGATCAAACGCCGGCATTCCGGCGGCCCGGCACAGATGGGTTAACATTCGAATCTAGTACCGGTTAAATTTCTCAGGAACTCATTTCCAAATTCAAGTATGGTTAATTTATTCTCGAGAATGTAAATTTTCAGATCCATGCCCCTTTTCAATTTCAATTTTCCGATGCAAAAATTAGGCAGGTAAAAAAGAAATAAAAAAGGAAGTCCCTGATATTTTGATCACAATCTAGGGCTATTATTCCATGCTTTCTGATCCATCGTTTCGCACAGTCAACACCCTATCGCGGCCAGCTCCTGCTGATTCTATTCTGATATCCAACTCAATTACCCCAATTGGAGGGTTAGTGTTAGGTTTAGGGTTCGTTGCATTGGAAGAATGTTCAAGAAAATCATAAAGGGTGGGCACCGAAAGCAATCCAAGTCCGACGCTAATGATCCTTCGCTATACGGGTTCGGTCCGCCCGGCAATCGCAATTCCGGGTCTGTATCGACAGCGAATGTGGTGGTGAACCATGCTTCTCGGGCCGGGCCCGCCGCATCGGGCCCCAATTCGGCTGGAGCAGCTGGGGGAACAGCTTTGGCGCCGCCTTCCGGCACCGTGGAGCCCCTCCCTTTGTTCCGCGACGTGCCAGTCTCTGAGCGCCAGACCTTGTTTCTGAGGAAGTTGCAGATTTGCTGCCTTCAGTTTGATTTCTCGGACACCATTAAGTCCGCCAGAGAGAAGGAAATCAAGCGGCAGAGCCTTGTGGATTTGGTTGATTTCATACAATCCGGGTCGGGCAAGATCACCGAGACTTGTCAAGAGGAGATGATTAGAATGATTTCGGCGAATATATTCCGGTGCTTGCCACCGGCTTCCCACGAAAATACCGGCCAAGATAATGCCGATCCCGACGAGGAGGAGCCTTATTTGGAGCCCTCCTGGCCGCATTTGCAGGTTGTCTACGAGTTGCTTCTTAGATATGTTGTCTCATCCGATACCGATACCAAGGTTGCGAAGCGGTATATTGATCACTCTTTTGTGTTGAAACTGCTGGATTTGTTTGATTCTGAGGATCCACGCGAGCGAGAGTACTTGAAGACGATTCTTCATCGTATATATGGCAAGTTTATGGTGCACCGCCCGTATATTAGGAAGGCAATTAATAACATTTTCTATCGGTTTATATATGAGACGGAGAGGCATAGTGGTATTGCAGAGCTTTTGGAGATTCTTGGGAGTATTATTAATGGGTTTGCGCTTCCAATGAAAGAGGAGCATAAGTTGTTTCTTGTTCGTGCTCTCATACCATTGCATAAGCCCAAGTCAATAGCAATTTATCATCAGCAGCTCTCATACTGCATTACCCAGTTTGTGGAAAAGGATTACAAGCTGGCAGATACAGTTATAAGAGGTCTCTTGAAATACTGGCCGGTTACCAACTGTCAGAAGGAAGTTCTTTTCCTTGGAGAACTTGAAGAAGTTCTAGAGGCTACACAATCTGCGGAATTTCAGCGCTGCATGGTTCCTCTATTCCGACAGATTGCCCGCTGCCTCAATAGCTCCCACTTTCAGGTTTGTGTACATACTTGCCTCTGTGTTCGTAATTTGGATGGTCTTGGCTAGGATATATTGATTTGACAACTTTAAGGGTTTTCTGAACTAATTCATTAAATTGCTTTATTGAGATTTTTTTTTTATTATATTGTATTCCTAATTGTTTACTTTTTTTCTTTGTCCAAAAGTTTGCCTTTCCATTCAACTACTGATATCTTTTTCTTTTTGCATGTTCAATGTAAAATTGCATCTTCATAGAAGTTTTGCACTAGGACAATTATTAGTTTCTGCATAAGAAGCTAGAATACTTCTATATAGTTGATACTTGTGTGGGCATAATAAGTATTTATTCTAACCTATCGATGCTTGATACTGTGATCGAATAGATGCTCTGTACTATAATCCAAATAAATCTTGAACATCTTAATTATGTTTCATTCTTCCTATCCCCACCGGTGCGTATTTATGCTTTTAATGCTTGCTTATGTGAATTCAACTCTGTTAAATTGGAGAATGCAGGAGTATTTATTACACATTTGCTCATTAAATTTAAGGGTAAATATTAGCCTTGGTTTGGAGAAAAACTTGCCTATTCATTCCTTACCATCTATAATCACGTGCAACGTCATGCTACGATAAAATAAAACATATGGGTCCTATAAAATATTTATTGAATGTTTGCTTTGTATTTAAGTTTTTGCCCATGGTTTATGCTTATTTTTTTCTGTAAGAGATTTTTTTGCTGTCTTAATAAATTGAGGATTTTTCATTTCATTTCTTGAGAGAGATGGGGTGGGGTTGTGTTGATGGCGTTATTAGATGTGATTATTAAGAATATGTGTGTTTTGGAGATAGAGAGCCATATCCTGTCCAAAAAGTTTCCAGAGTTCAAATGCTTGAAGCCTGAAGGAAACTTGTAAGATCATCAGCATTATGCTAAAGAGTTTCACTTATCCTTTCTCTGGAATTTTCTTGTTCTATCTTTTCTCAAACAAACCAAATGAGGTGATAATGTGACATAGTTAAGGTTGGGAATGTACTTCATTCTTTTGCTGTTGGCTTAAGTTTTGGTTATATCTATTCTTAAAACATCAACAAAATGAAATGGTAGGGAAAGGAGTTGGAATGTCTTAGGTGATGACTTGAGTGCTGTGGTCTTCAGCTATGAAGAATGATGTGTTTTCTTCGCTTGTTGTGTATCTCAATATATGCATTTCACTTGTAGTCAGTTTGTATTCTTGAACTAAGACTACTTACAGTTATGCATGTCTGTTATGTTCTTTTTAAAAAATTTCAATTCTTTATATTGAAGGGAGGAAAGAAGAAAGAAAGAAGGAATATAAGGTGACTTAGCTAATTTGTATCTATTAATCTATAGTTGTTGCTTGATGTCATGTTAAAAGTTGGCTTTCATAAAAGTATTGGTTCTGGACGATGAAGGGAAATAGTGGTTCTGGGTCTGCTGTGAATTTTCTACCTTTGAACTCGTGCTTATATTCAGAAGGGCTTAGGCCTTGTATTTTTTTTTCAATATTATTTGCAATAATTGAGGTCATGGATTTCGTGTCTACTTGCAGATATTTGATACCGTGTCTACTTGCTGATATTTTATATTCTTTCTTGACTATATCTGTATTGTTTCTTATCAATCTTTTTCCATAAGAATGCTAATCGAGTCCAAAATCATTCATGGTCCATTATAAATAGCTTATGATTTCTTTAACTTGTAGGTTGCAGAACGGGCCCTGTTTTTCTGGAATAATGATCACATTGTGAGCTTAATTGCTCAGAACCGAAATATCATATTACCAATTATTTTTGAGGCGTTGGAGAAGAATATCCAGAATCACTGGAATCAGGCAGTTCATGGGCTAACCGTCAATATCCGGAAGATGTTTTTGGAAATGGATGTCGAGTTGTTTGAAGAGTGCCAAAGAGAATATGCAGAGAGAGAAGCAAAGGCAATAGACGTGGAAGAACAGCGAGAGCTGGCATGGAAGAAACTGGCAGATGCTGCAGCACATAGGGAGGGAGATGATATGGTTACAGTTTGACCGATTACTTATGGTCATGAATGACAATTGGAGCTGGAAGTCGTTACTCCTCCCATTTTGATGGTATTCTTTTTTTTTTTTTTTTCCTTTAGTATCTTTCTTGTCTTTAATTTTTTGATCTCAAATCCGATCATTGAAGATATTGGAGGAAAGCAGCTTTAAGTGTAATTTATATAATGTAACAAATTTTATTAGAAACATGCTGCAGATTAAAATGATTGGTGAAAATATATATATTGTTTTAATCTCCCACTTTTGTTCCCAAAAAAGGAAAAAAGAAAAAAGAAGTATCGGAGAACTTTTTGGTTTGTACGTACTTGAACTGGACTCGTATTAATTTGGTAAAATCATTCACATTCAGATCAGCATTTGGGGAATTTCAATTTGCTATTTGCTATTTGATGTTTGTGTTTTTTTGTAGTTTGCTCGAATGTATATTATGACCTGTGCAAACATTCTTTTTCTATTTAGAGGCAAAGTCCTTTTCTTTCTCTTATCTTGTATTTTGATCTTGAACACTGGGAGATGGAGCTTCTAAGTTCTAAATTGTGCTTCTATTTTTTAATTTGACAAAATTGAACAATATTTACCAAAGGTGGCCAAAATCAAATTAAACTGTTTAAACCAAGTAAACGGTTTAATTTAGTTTGTTATGTAAAAAAACTGTAACTAACAGTTTGATTTGCAGTTTAAGTGATTTTTAAACAAAATTAACCCAAACTGCCTACTTATATATAATATATTTTTAATATGTTTCATTTACTCGTGATAAATATTTTTTATATTTAAGATGTGTTGTGCAATATTTAGTATGGATTGTAATGTTTTTAATTTAGATTTTGAATTTTAATATTTTTAAGTTGAATTTAGTACAGTAATATTGAAATTAATTTGGACTTTAGAGTTTAGTTTATATTATTAAATTAAATTTGAACTGTATAATTAAATAATGGGTCATTGATTTATATTTTAATTAAAGTTTAGATTATAATATTTAGATGAATAATTGAATTAATGTTTCATTAATAACTATATTATTTAATTTTTAGTTGGTTTGTAATTTATGATATAAATGAACTAAACTAAATCATTCATGAAGAATTTAATTTGAGTGTTCTAAGTTTAATTTAAATTTTTATTAAACTAAACTGAAAACTACAATTTAATTTAAACTTTTACAAAAATACCGTCTAAACAATATCTCGCTCATCTTTATACTTACCCTGTTAAGCTTCAAAACAGGTTTTTTTTTTCCCGATGTTATATTTATCATCTGAGCCAAAAAAAAAAAAAAGAGCGGACAAACAGCGTAATAGGCCCATAGTGATTGCAAACAGAAGCCTAGCAACCAAATGATAATTAAGAAGCCCTATCCATAATTAACAACTTCTCAATAGTTTTTTTTTTAAAAAAAGTCTTCCACAAAAAAAAAAAAAAAAAAAAAAAAAAAAGAGAAAAATGAATGAGAGAGATAAAAAAGCCACAGTTCTGCAAAACCTATCTAGACGTCTTCTATCTATCAAATAATAATCTGTGGCTTAGTCCTGAGCTTCTCTGTACTCCATTCGTTGAGAGAAGAAGAAGAAGGCCATGTCCCGAAAAGGAGGGGCCGGTTCTTCACTGCCAAAGGACGTGCCGTGGAGGGCGACATCTGGCAAGGCCATCCCCAAAATTCACCATTCCCCAATTGTTCGCGTCCCCAATACGCCTACTTCCGACTATGCCATCTCCGTCATGAAGGTCCTCACCACCTACTCACTTTCCTTCTTCATTTTCTTTTCACTAACAATTGCTTTGTGGGTTTTTCGTAATATGGATATATAGTTTTGCAGCAACCCAATCCCATAGGAAGTGGGTTAGCTATGGAAGCCATTGTGGAATCCGCAGGCCCAGATTGTATTGTCCCAGGACAGATTTCCCCCATTAGACTACTTGGCTTAAAGGTGCCTCCTTTTTCTTATTTGTTAGTCTTCTTCTTTTGCTTTTTCATTATTAAATTTGTCGAGTAAACTGCGTGTTTTTTTTGGCTGTAGTTTCTCCTTTCCTATTGTTTACGAGGGTTGAATAATTTTATTTTCTAGGACGGGCTAAAAGAGTATCTTCCCTGTAATTTTTTTTTGTATTTAAGCTGTTCGGTTGGTAAATTTTATGCTGCGTTTTACCATGTTTTCCAAAATTTATTGTCCAAGTGTTTGGCATGATTAAGAACCTGGACGTCTTTATAGCGTTATTACTAAGCAATGAAGCAACGAAATATGAATTACTTGTTCTTCATTGTTTACTATATTGCTCCTTGGACTTAAAATGTGCCCGCATATCACATTTCTTTATTGATTGTTTTAAATGCTGCAGTTTTTTTTTTATTCCTCGTTTTAGAGGTTACATTGTAATTCTCTTCTCTTCTATAATGTTGTTCAGGAAATAGTCCTCGGCATAATCTTTCTGTTATTATCGTTTTGTAGTTGATTCCTGTTTTGCATACAGGTATGGCCTATTGATGTTAATCTGAAATTTTTGGAACCAGTTGGACGAGAGCTAAAGCTACTTGGAAAGGTAAAACTCGTGTAGGTGCTTTCTTTTTGAACCAGTTAAGTTTAAGCCAAATGAAGAATCTTAGATTAGGTGACACTGTTCTAAATTTCCAAATAAATCAACTAAAGCAGAAAGCGTAGATGAATCAACATGTCAGAGCATTATGATAGAATAAATCTGGTTATGAAGTAGATCAAAATTCTTTGGTTGGACTGGAATAAGAAAGGAAAAGATAGGTAAAAGAAAAATAGCATGAAATAATTCTTTTATGTGTTAATGGAACCAAAAGAAGAATAATAAAGTAAAAGAAACTTTTGAGAGAAGAATAGTTCTTGGCAAAGTGATTGAGAAATGGTTTATCCCAAATCACGCCAACTGGTGATGGAAGAGGTCCCAGCTTTCATGGTCTTTCAGATACTTTGATCTGCTCAAATAATACCCTTCCCTGTATCAAAAAATTTATGTGTTGGTTGATATTTCCAGGACCAGTTCACACTGCATTACTGTTTTGTTATATAAAAATTGGTTGTTTCTCTAATGCAGTTCATGGACGATGCTGTAAATCTTATGAATAAGTCATTTATAGATCGTTAGTAGCAATGGCATTTTGCTATCAGTAGTTGCAGTTTTGGGCTCTTGAGGTGTTTGTATTCGTCTTATAATGAGCAGAAGCTTAGCGGGGCTGTGGATGTAAATAAATCTCCCTCTGCATCATCTTCTTGCTCGTGCTCTGTTTTGAGTTAATAATTTCCTGCTTTGTAACTTGAAATGTTTTTCTGTTTCCAACTTAAATGCCTAAAAATAGTTTTCTTCTACAAATTCAACATAGTATGTTCTAAGTCGATTGTGAATCGCTATTAGGGATGCTATTTTTGAAAGCCTTGCGCGATGAGTTTTATATGGTACTCTGTTTATTATTCTCTTAATCTATATTGCCTCTTTGAATGAAATACTGACCGGGCAAATGAAATGCTCATGGTCTCCACTATTACCCATTTCAGTTTTCAGATGATGTAATATATTAAACAATTTGGCCATTAACTCTTGCCTTATTATCGATACAGTGATAAATTATAAAATGTTAATAGACGAAGACTATTTTCTCATATAATTTTTTAGACAAGATTAAAAGAATTTTGTGATTCATATTAGCCAGCAAAAAGAAAATGAAAAAAGTGAAGAAATATATTACTTGGTACTTTATGATGAATAATGGCTAAGATGGAGATTTACATGTAAAATAACCTTGAATTATCAAATTATGAACTCATTTTTACAAGTAATTGAAAGTTTAAACGATGTGGTACATGACCCTAGTTATCACCAAATAGTACGTGATAAGCGGCCTCCTCGAGTACTTTGTCATCTCTATGAATCGAATTTAAAGTACTGAAGAGATCTATTTGAAAGTTGAAGATACAAATCTTTTGCTTTGCTTTAATAACTTCTAAAACATTATCCCAATCTTTTCCTTTTTCAGTTTAATAATATGGCGAACAGAGACAAACTCTATCTACAAGCTGCAATATAATCTGAACATATACATTTACATATATTTTTTAATCGGTTGTAGAAGTGAAGTGCAACCTTTGCATATGGGGCCAAAAATGGTGATGCAAAAAGGAAGACAGAACTACAATGATCCATCCTTGAGGAATGAGTAACGCAATATTTTCATGGATGACCTAATTGGTCAGCACGAATTTTATGTAAGCCAATGGTGGGGTTCCCACAAATTAGTGTTGTCCACCTTGCTCTACTGTATCATGGAAGTGTTTCTGGTAGCTCTCTTTTTGTTTTTGGCTTTTCTTTTCCCCAATTCTTTGCCACTCTTCCTCGTATAAAAAGGACACGAGCTCTCTCATCACATTGCACCTACACAATGGCTCATCAACCAAACATGCAGTCTCAAGGAGAAGAACTCCGGAGAGGGGCTTGGCTCGATGAGGAAGATGAACGACTCACCGCCTTTGTAAACCTTATGGGAGAGCGAAGATGGGATATTTTAGCAAAAGCATCAGGTAAACTAATTAATGATCCATCAATATACCCTTTAATCAACATATATAGCATATACGAAGTTTTGCTATAGCTAGCTAGCTTGCACACATCCTATTACCATACTATATACAAATGAAGTAATTAAAAAGGTGTATGCCTAATTGCAGGTCTAAAGAGGAGTGGTAAGAGCTGTAGGTTGAGGTGGTTAAACTATCTTCGTCCCAATCTTAAGCATGGCAATATAAGTATTGAAGAAGAGATTATCATCCTTGAGCTTCATGAGCGTTGGGGTAACAAGTAAAGACAATTTCCCTAACCAACTTCCACATTCCAATTCCTACCTACGGCTTGTGCTCTAGTGCGCTTGATCCACTAGCAATTTCATGATAAAATTACCTTCTTCTTCTTTTTCTGGTTGGTTGTAGGTGGTCGAAGATTGCTCGAAGGTTGCCTGGAAGAACTGATAATGAAATAAAGAATTACTGGAGAAGTCATTTAAGAAAGAAAGCACAAATATTCCAACAAGGTGCAGTAGTAGTACTAGTACTCGGTCATGATCAACATCTTAATTCTGTTTCTAAAAATAATTGGATTTTCGGCTTTGCCTAGTTTTGGTTAATCCTCATCGCAGTTTACTAATACTATGCTTCTATTATTCCCTATGCAGAAAACTCTCAAAACCATTTAGAGAATACCAAAGAAGAATTATTAATGTTTCAAAATGCTGATCATGCGAGTGGTCAAAGATCATATAACAGTGAGATCAATTACCAATATGGGTCATCAGGGAAAACCGAGTGTAATTCTTTTGATGCTTTTGAGCTTTCATTGACGAGTTCACCATATGCAACCAGAATGTCAGATTGGATATCTGATCTGTCAAATGATCAGAGCAAAATAAACTATCAGGACGAGTGCAATAGCATAGATTCAAGTTTCTGTTTTCTGGAATGGAATCCGGATGATCATAGTGATCTTCTATGGGACTGCTCGGTTGGTTCCCTCTGGGATATGAATTATTAATTAATACACACACGATGATAATGACATTTTGAAATGTAAAATGTATATAGACAACCTTCTAATTAACTATAAAGATGTCATGTTTTGCACCATGAATTGCAAATCACTAGTTGAATTGAATCTATTCTTGTCCCCATATTTGCTTTTGTCTCAAATTAGCCAATTCCAGTTTCTCAAATTAGATTTTTATAATTTTTTTTTTCTTTTTAATATTTCAAAAAATGGACAGAAATTAAAAAAAAAAAAAAAAAAAGACGAATTTTAGGAGTCATGTGAGTCACAACTCACATGTCATTTTTTACAATTTCTACTAATTTTTAACGGAATTGAACTAAAATGCAAAAATGTCTAAATTAATTACAGCTAAACGAATTTATATAACTATTGAGGTCCTGAAATGTAATTCTTTTCAGTATCTATGTATTGGCTTTTACCCTTGGTAATTGTATGACTAAGAATGCAAACTACCGTTTGCTTTTTGATGCTTTACGTACGTATGGACAAACACAATTCTCTCAAATCACTACATCTTAAATTGAGGTTGTAACACAAAAGTTATGGCGCAGATCTAGATTGATTGTCTGGTGCAATTCACACACACACACACATACATACATACATACATACATACATACATACATACATACATACATACATACATACATACATACATACATACATACATACATAATCAAATTTAAGTTAGCTCAATCTCATAATTTTAAAATTATAATTATTATTTTTTAGTTTTTGAATTGCTTTCGTACTGAATCTGTATAAATATAATCTGATTCGGATTAGTTCTACATGATAATTTTAAAATTAAAACTTATTTTATTTTAGTTTTTATATTGATTCAATAGCTCATATTATATAAAATGTTAATTGTTGTGTTAAGTAACCATGCAATATGCTTTTTTCTTTTCCCAATTTTGGTTGATCGACTGCAGATAATGATCTTCTAAGCTCTTCATTTAATACACCTAGCCAAATTAAGGTCATCAATTACTATCCTTCTTTATACCCAAATTATATTGCTTTAGCAAGTAATCTAAAGCTCAAAGATATTTCTATGTGGAACTGAATTTGACCTAAATGCTTAAGTCATTAAATCATAGACTGATGTCGTAGAGGGCAATATTATGGAAATTAATTCAAATTTGGGATACTGACAAGTGGTATTGTTTTTATTTGTTTTCTTTGTAAATGGAAATAATTAATAATATCAGGTAGACAAGATTAATTGGATAATATATGCACTTTGTAATCTTGATGGAGAAAGAGAGTTGGTCAGGCAAATTAAAGATATGAAGAAGATAATATTATCCAAATGAACAGTGCCCACGTGAATGGAAAAAAAAGATTACACTGTTTCTTTCCTTTTTATTAGATTGAGAGGCTGCATTTGGCATCCAAACCAACCAAGCTATACGTCACGTTTTGTCTACATATCTACCAAGACATCCATCAAAAACTCAAGTTTGCTAGATAGCTAGCTTGTTTGGACTGAATGGATAAACTTAGATATTAATTAAAAAAATGGCCAGGAGCTAATATATACATGGAAACTACAGCATTTATTATTATTTTTTATATTGGGACACCTCTTGACTTGATGGTGGAAAGAAATACAAAGTTTAGAGATTCCTCGAAAAGAAAGCTTAGCATCTGAAAAATAAATTGTTTTTTGAAAATTATATTTTTATTAAACTAAGATTCAGTAACATCTCATAAACTAGAACGTGTAAGAGGTAGCTTTAAAATTAAATTCTATACTTTGAGCAAATTTTTAATTATTTCTAATTCAGACACTAATAGCATTTTTAATAGATTTTTTAAAAGCTTTATTTTATTTTATTTTAAAGAGTTTCGTCTCTTTTTTATAAGGTTTTTTTAAATGAAAAAATTTAAATAAAGAGTAAAGCTTGACTCTCCAAATGTAGAGAGCTAAACAAACTTTCTATATAAAATTTTATTTATTACTCTACAATTTTTTATGAACACTTATAATTAAATATATAAATTATAATTTTATATTTTAATTTTTTTTAATACTATCTTAGTTTAAAAAAGAAAAAAAATATAAATCATAATTGTTTATGGAAAAATGTAAAATGAAAAATGATTATAAAAAATACTATTGAAGTTGACAAAAAATTTACTCTTTATTTTTAAAAAAATTTCAAAATGATTTTTATTTTAAAAATTATAGTAGCACCATTGAAATAGTCTAATTACATTAATTTATATCTTAATTTAAATGGATATTCTATAGCACAAGCATATATATACCAGAGAATACTCCTCGCTAACAAGTTTTTCTTTTCTTTTTTCAAAGAAAAAGGTCTCCGAGAAGGACGTTTATAATCTACAAACACCATGTAAAGATTTTTGATATGCTATTGTTTTTGTATTAAGCTAGGTGAGCTTGTTGGCTTGCCAGAACAATTATTCTCTTTGCTTTATATGAATTAATTAACAATTAAATAGCGCCATTATACCCAGAAGCAAAACTAAAAAAGAAAAAAAAGAATTAACATTTCTTTGACGCTTTATTTTGGGATATAGTTCTAAAACTAAAAAGCAAATAGCAAATTTGTTTGCAATGAAATTTCGTTGAATATGGAAAAATTAGGTGGCAGAATTTTATTCTGCAGAGTTTTACAGTCTTTATAAGTTTTAAGGTGATGAACATGCAGATAAACCCAAATAATCATAAATTATTTTCGATAGCAAAGTGGATGTCAGATGTAATTTGGGGAAATAACAAGCACGACAGAGACAAGAAAATGAAGCAGAGACTAAAAGCAAACGGAGGAGACAGTGGGACGCTCCTCCCGGACATATCATCCGTATAGTCCGGGCCTCCTAAGCTGCTTCCACCTCCAACGGGTCCTGTGCTCCACATCCCAACGCTGTTGTCTCTGTTCATACCATTCAAATTACGCACTTAATTCCAAGGCTATGAAATACGTGTACATGTATAATTATAATTTCCATATGCAGTCACGGAAGTTTTGGGGGGATAATCAATAAAAGCAAAAGTGAAAAAGCAACAAAAAGGATAGAAAAGAAAAAGCGAGAGAGAGAGAGAGAGAGAAAGAAAGGAAAAGACTAATTAAAAGAGAAGCGATGAAACTAATTAAAAATTACCTGCTACCAACTCCAAGTGTTCCAGAATGCATAGTAAGCTGTTCGATCATCACAGCGGATTTGGGCTCGACACTGTAGGCCTTCTCGTATCTAACCTCTACTCCTTCACCCGATGCCACAAAAAATGCTCCGTTCACCATTACATCACCTTCCGATCTCCAATTCCACCCTTTCCAATCTCCTTCTGCTGTTTCCACTCTCTTGGTTACCTGCGTCAACAAAATTAAAGAAACTATGAAGTCAGAAAAAACAAAAACAAAAAACAAAAAGACAAAAGAAAAAGAAAAAGAAAAAGACAAAAGAAAAAGAAAAAGAAACGGAGTAGGAGGTAGCTCTACCTCTTTGGCATTGCGATTGGAAGGGGCAGTGTAGCGGTTGCCTTGGCTGTTAATGGTGGGGTTTCCACTGCCACCGATGGCATACATTTCCCACTGAGTAAAATCATTGTTGACCACGTGGATATAGCCGCGTCTGCACCTCGGCATTCTCTGAATCAGTTTGGGTCCGAAATGGTTAAATGCAATGGTCACCTGCATCCCTGAGTCCGGCAAGTAATCATCGCTGTGGCCCAGCAGCATCACCTCGTTGTGATGCGCAAAGTAATTGTTCGATATCGTGATCCCTGTGGACCCCATCACCGCGTCTATCAGTCCGTCCTTGCAGTGCGATAGCGAACAGTGATCTATCCATATATCTTTCGAACCGAAGATCGATATGCCATCACCGTCTGATTTTGTGCGGTATCCGTAGTGACTTGGGCTCGACCGCACGTTCGCATTGCCTGCGCAGTCCCAATACAAATAGATCCAACAGTTATTCCGTGTTTGGCAATTTTTTAAAAATATTTACTTTTTAATTAAAGCAAAAGCAATTGATGCCCTCGAATTGAATGAGAAAGTAAATAGAATACCCAGAAGTCTGAGAAAACTTTAAAGATGTTAGGTGGAATATATTTACTATAGCAGAGTAACTGTAGCAAAAGTTGAGAAATGTAATGAATCTGATAATCTAGCTAGGCTACCTGACTCGTAACAATGGTGGATATGGATGTTGTGAATGATGACATTGCTGATAAACTGCAAGGTGATGCAGCCACCACCCACAATGTGGACGTTAGCTCCGCGGCCATCCAGTGTCTTGTAGCTGTTGAAGATGAGCTCTTGGGAAAGCTTGATGAGCATGTTTCCCGGGAAGACGACCCACAGGGGCTCTGTCTGTATCACGGCGTACCGCAGGGTTCCCGGCTTAGGGTTCACAGCGTCTTCGTCGGAGTCGTCGGTGACGATGTAGTATTCGCCGTTCTTGCCGCCGAGAGCGTACTGTCCGAAGCCGATGGCGCAGTCAGCGAGGCGTTGGCGGTTGTTGGGCCACTCCGGGTCGCATTTCCAGCAGTCGTCGATGGGATTTCCTGTCAGGCACGAGGAGTCGATGTTTTCAGTTGTTTGCAGCATTTGCCTTCTGCTTATGGAAGCGTTTACTCTCCTATAAAGAAAAAAAAAAACATAAACGCAAAATGAAAGATGAAGAAAATCTTTCCAAAACTACCAAGGCTCTAGTGAGAGAATCAGAAACCATAATGCAGGGTTTCAGACAGATTTAGAAACATAAAATAAATGCACAAGAGGATTGTGGAAAATACGATAATGAAATACAGAATAAGGAGGGAAAAAGAAAAGATAACTAACGTAGAAAACAGAGTGAAAACGGAGTGCCTATTGCTACTTAAAACCCTGCAATGTAGAAGCAATGGGGGGAGAAATACTAGGAAAATGAGGGGATCTGCATTGTGTTTGAATATCGCTGTTTCCACCGAAAAACATGTTGGAAATTGAGAAACAAGATCCCGGAGTGGAAGACTTGCTAAATTCTGCAAAGTTAAGAAACAGAGTGTTCTGTTCCTCATGCAATGAAAGTAAGAAACAGAGTAGAGGCGAACAGAGCAATGCTGGAAGGGATTTTTCTACCTGTGAACATCTTGAGCAACCTCTTCGGGATATGGATGCTGGCCGGACAGAGTGAGGTTGAGAGCTGCCGGAACGAGAGGACAGAATGAAAATGAGCTGAGCAGAGAGATTAGCACAATGCAGGTCCTCCGGAGCATCTTTGATGAAGCAAGGGATGGGGTAGTTCCCTCCAGCTCTAATTTTCACTTCTTTTCTTCCTGAAAATACACTTTCCCATCACTAAACTTCTTGTTGACACAAGATGCCAAGTAATTATTGCCAAAATACGTAGAAATTTGGGTCTATACGAGTAGGATAACGCAGCTCATTTTCTACATTCACTGTGCCCATTATCCCATTAGGTTCTTTATTTATAATCATTGCCACAGTCTTTTCAAATTCACTCAATGCGGTTAAAGTAGAGAAATTGTGCTTCTGTTTGCTATGCCTATGAGAATCCTCCTGGTCTCGAGGAAATGGTCTCCAATTTTGCTGCTGATTATTTTACGGTGGTAAAAATGGCATTGCAACGATGTTAATGACATGGCAAAGGGTCATTTGACTCAATTCTCATTGGGCCAATAAGACAAAAGTTCATGCTCACATGGTCAGGGAGGTAAGTGAGAATGCTGACGTGGTAATACCCTTCGATAAAATACTGTTTCTGAGCGAAGGCAGGCCAAGATTTTTGACTTTTTGGACCCTTACTTTTTCGCTTTCAAACCGCGATTCAGCTTCTGCAGCTCAAAGGATATCAAGTGTGATTTCCAACTAAAACAGAAGCTCACCATAAATATGTAGATTTCACTATTTTCTTCAATCAGACAAAAATACAGCTGCAATTTTCCTTCAGCTCTTTAGATATGACAAATAGTTTCCCTTATCTAATCTTAATATGAAACTAAAGTAGAATTAGAGACGACATGATATATTAATATCTATAGTTCTAAACCATTATTTGAGACTCATATTAGTGGATGAACTTTCACTTGTGCCTTTTGCTGTTGATCATCTTCTATGGAACTCGTATTTGTTGGAAAAATTGAGTCATTTTCAAAGTTTCTTGGATCCCCGGTTGATGTTATTGGTTACAGAGTGGTCCTATATATGTGCAACCCAGCTTTTGGAAGCCCGAACCCCGAGGATGAAAAGTCCTTCATATTATCTATATTATTTTTAATTATTAAATTTGTATATAATAGAAATTTAATGATCTATATTTATGTAACTCATATAATCTAGTATAAAAATAAATTAAAACATATAAATTTTATATAAATATTGTTATATGTTCGAATTTAAATGGTTTATTTTTTTTTACACTACTCTATTCATGCACCAGTTATATATGAATAATTTTCCCCGCGCTAAGGATTTTCGACCAAACTGAGTGCCCTCAGCGCATCATCCACATTAATTACTGCTCTTTTCGTTTAACATGTGGGTCCTACTAAAAAGTAAAAATGATTTGGTACAATAACTAATTAAAAAAGAAATTAATATTTATATAGGCCACTTTTATATTCAAATTCCCTGCCCTGTTTTTGCGCTAATTATTCGGCTACCTTTTTCTTTTCTCATCTATTTTTTTCTTCGTTCCTATTAGACTAGCTTTATTTCTCGTAAAGGGTTTATCTGCTTTGCTTAATAATACACATTCAACGCTCTATTTTAATTGCTTGCATTTTGTAATAGCTAGATAAAGGAAATTCGATGGAGTATCTTTAAGTTTTAGCTAGCTCGCAACACAAATATATGGAAGTTTTCATGAGAAATTACGTATCAAATTCTGCAGGCTTCTGTGCTATATGAGTTTCCATTGCAAAAGCAAAGGAAACAGTTTTCCAAGTGCTTCAGAACCATAGAAATTGAAGGATGCCAATTAATAATTGAAAAAGAAGCTGTGTTCATAATATTCCTTTCCTCTCAAACATGTAAAGCGAGCTAGCAGAAGCTCTCTGTACACCTTTAACGAAAATTGGGCCCGTTTTGGTTAAAGGCTTTGAAGATGCACCTGTAAACAAGATCTTTAGGTTCCTTACCTAAAGATCTTTTTGGAATTTTAGACTACAGTCATTAGAATATACTAGGAAAAGAATCAGACTGTAATCTCCAACTCTCGATAATCCAAACATATTTATATATGCATACGCAAAGTTTGAGAGAGTAGTGGTACAGCATATTGTATATCAAATTAGTATGATACAGAGTTTGGAGCTTTGGATAATGTTTGAACAATTTTTTATTGGAATGATTGAATTGTAAAGAGTGAAATTTAGAGCAGTGTTGAACATGCAGGCCATGATAAGTACCACTTTTTGACTATGGTGACAAACGTAGGTCCCACTTCCTTGACTGAAACAAGACTATATATGATGCTTGGCTCCTGGTTGGTAGGCTGCGATTCATTTTAGTCGTATATGCTGCATGAGTGCGTATAATTAGCTTTGCCTAAAGTCAATAATGAAGACCTTTTGGTCATATGACAAGTACTGGTGCAAAGATATTGTTCTATTTCTGCTCATGGTAAACAATTGTCCAATATCTATTATGTTAAATGAACCATACGGGTATTAATTCTACCTTTTTATGTTGATGTAAAAATCAACTATCAATGTTTACACGTTCAGAATTTCTAAATCTGCAAAATAAAAAAATAAAAATACCAGGAGGCTTTTTGACAGGCACCAAATAAAAAAAAAATTGAACTTCCAATAAAATATATATATATATATATATATGGAAAAATATATGGTTGTGTAGCCCTTGTATAATGGCTCAGGGCTTTTATATGAACTTTTAAGTAGTATTATAGTAGGAATAAAATAAATATTATAAATACTATTTAGTGATAAAAATTAATAATATAGTTAGGATCTCCAATAGTATTTTGATTACACACAAAAAAATTAATTATTTTATAATTAAGACGTTGTTTAGATATATCTTTTTTATTTGACCGGGTATTTAGATAGAGATGAAATTTACTTCACAATTATGTAACTAGTATTTATTCGGATAATTTAACAACTATATATTATTTGAGTTTTGGTTTGTTATAAAATAAATGAGGCACATTTCTTTTAATTATATCAAACTTTTTGGTACAAAAGATAATAGAATTCTTCAGATTCTATATCCGAAGTGGACGACAACGGACTACAGAACGACCAAGAACCTACGTGCGTGTGAATAATATTTTGTTCAGTTTCTTATGGTCTAAAGTCTAATTAGCCTCATTCAGCCACTCTCAATGAAACAAAACACAAGGGAGACATTTTGTTATTGTATTAATTTTGTTGAATTGGACTGAACTGTATTGTAAGGTATTTGTGCTGATTCTGTACAATGTTTGGTGTAAGAATATATTGTATTATAAAATTTTATAAAAAAAAAATTGATTCTTATTGTTATTCATATAAAAATTACATAATTAAAAATATAAAAAATAATCTTTAATTATTATTCACCTAATTTTTAAAAATACAAAAATATATTAAATTGATTTTTTATTATGGTTAACTTTTTGTAAATAATTTTATTTTTATAATATATTAAATTAAGTTATGTTATTGTCTTTCATGGTGGTATTTACATTATCTAAAACTAAATAGTATTAATTATTTTAGTAATTAATGAAAAATTTAACATTAAAAATTTAAAGAATTAAAAATATTTGAATAAATATTTTTCATAGTTATTGCATGGATTTTATTATACTAACCAAAAATAATAAGAAAAGAAGATTAAAATTAAAAAAAAAATAAAGAAGAATTAAAAAGAAGCAGTTTTTTTTTATATAAAAAGAAGAAGAAAATCAATTTATTTGGTTAAGCAAAACTATCCCTAATAAAAAAAATTAGTTAAAAAAATATTTGGTTAAGCAATTCTATCCCTACTTTAAAAAAAATTGAAAAAACAAAAAGAAAAAAAATTGAAAAAACATGCAGTACCCAGCCAGCAGCCCCCACCCCCACGGGTCGAATAGTGCGGCAGATTGTGTAAAATTAAGTGTACTCTATCATTTTCTAACACATTACCGAATGCACAAAAATAAACTAAATAGAGATTTGTGCTAATTTTATGCTGTGCGGAGTTTTGTGCCGCATGCCAAACACGCCACAATTGAAGTTTGGCTTTCTTCCTTTCATTTTCTAAATAAATATACTTAATTTAAAAATTAATTGAATTTTAAAAGAGTTTAAATGTTTAAAAATATCAAATTTAAAATTTAAATAAATCTATACAAATTAAAAAATATTCAATTTAAATTTTAATATATTTTATAAAAAAAATTTAAAATCTAAAAATATTTAAAATATCAAATTTTAAAAATTAAAAAAAAATTATCAATGAAAAATTATTTATTTTTCAAAATTATCTATTTTTATAAATTTTATTATATTTTTATAAATTCCATATAAAAAATATAAAATTTTATAATAATTTATAAATTTCTTTAAAAATAATAAATCTATTTAAATTTATTAAATTCTAAATTCAATACACTTTTAATTTTTCATCAATTTTTTCTTTCTCGTAACAGAGCGAGTCAAAAAGAGAGTTTTTACCAACGAAAGAAAAAAAGTCAAAAAGAGAGTGTTTTTTTTTATGGGTAATTAAGAGAGAGAGAGAGTGTTATAAGTATTTTATAAATCTATGTACACTGTCAAAGTTAACACTCATTTTTCGTTAGAAAAATTACCAGTACCATATTTTTATATTTTTTCTTCGCAAATTTATAGATAAGATACGTACAAATGAAGACGCAGTGTGACGAGTGGGCTAGCAGCATCATTTCGGTGCACGACAATAGGGGAGGTCCTACTCCAAGTGTATCAATCATCAAATTATCAGACTAATTGATTGCTTTTTTCAAATATTTGGACCCACCCCAATATTTATTCAATTATGGCTGGAGCTTCAAAAGTTCAATTTTAAGATCAATATTTTCACTGGTTGCTATCGCCATGGTTTTTGAAATTGCAAATAAATAAATAAACATGTAATAAAATTATAAGTTCAAAAGATATTTAATAAGTGGATGGATTTTGATATTTTTTTAATTCAATAAAAATCTACAATGAAAATCTGTAGTGCTAATTTTTTATT
>QANX01001653.1:0-52671 GCA_003254975.1 Ochetophila trinervis
ATTGCTATTTAATTAGGTTTTTGATTTTAAAACGAACGTACATATTAAATTTTTTATTTTTTATTTAGTGCACATGGATCCAATTATTATCAAATTTGTCAATAGCATCTAACAAAATATTATGTTTAATATGTGTTGCGGTGATTTTTTCGTTTCTGGACTTTTCAAATCTGCAAAAAAGATGCAAGAAAACGGTTAGAAGGGCGCCGATGTAGTGGCCGGCGTTCCCTCTCCGATGTCTAAATCAGTCAATCAATAATATAGAGGAAGAAAAAATGATAAAAAGGGGGAGCAAAAATAGTGAAAAAATAGAGGTTTGGCCAGTTTAGGGGTGTCTTTGAAGAAGATGAATAGTCTTTTTGCTTTTTGGTTTTGAATAATGGTTAAAAGAGTCCAAGAATTTATGTTTCCAAGTCAAAATCAAGGCTTTAATGGCCTCAAAACCCACGAAAACTAGGGCTGCCAAATTTTGGAAAAATATGATAGAAAAGGTGGTGAGAGTGATGGTAGGTAGGTTTTTCTTCTTGGTCTATGTGCGGCTTCGTAGGTTTTGTGCTTAAAAAATTTGATGGTCTCATTTTTTTTTTTTCACTTTATATTCCATTTGGATGATCAAGATTCAACATTATAAGGTCCATTCCTAGATGACTGACACCTAGCTCCATGCATCTTAGGCTTTAAGCTTAGAGTGTTGCCACTACTTGGCCCACCACACTAAAAATGGGCATATATTGTACTACCAGTAATGATAAGGTATTAAGCCCAAAAATGCTTACAACAATATATTCTACACAATTCCGAACAAGTGTAAAACATTCAATTCAGTTTAAAAAATTGCAGTCTAGCTAAAAATGCCCGGCAACGTGTCGTGTTGAACCGTGTTCGTGTCAAATTTTTTTCATCCAAACCCAACCCGTTAAGCATTTGTGTTAAACGGTGTTCGTGTCGTGTCGTTCCGTGTTCGTATAATGTTTAATTCGTGTCTACTAAGCCTAAATACATATTTAAATGATATGCTAAACTTCTTAAAAAAATATATTAGCATACTAAAATTCAACATAATTAATAACTGTGAATTCAAAATATGTAAAATATTACGAATTAAAACTATATTAAATATTTTTCATGGTTAAGAAAACAAAATATGCATTACAATTGTCAAGTTAAAAAATTTAAAATATTATAAACTAAACTAAAATTATACATCCAATATAAGTAATAAAAAAGATAAAATCTTAAACAAAATATCAATATATAAATAGATATAAAAATTGTCATTTTCTAATGAAATAAAATATGAATTTTATAGTTTAAAAAAAAAAAAAAAAGTAATGTAACAAGTTAGTTATAAAAAAATAATTAAATTAATATTTTTCTTATCGTGTCTTATTGTGACACGTCATGTTAATGTGTTCCAATCCGTTCTAACTTGTTTTTTTATCATGTCTTATTATATCACACTGATATCAATCCAATCCGATATCGCAGACCTAAATCCATAAATTATCATGTCGTATCGTGACGTGTAACATTTTGCCAGACCTAGCTAGAATGTATAATTGTATTAGGAATTAGCTAGAAAGCATGTCTATTAAATTTATTGAAAACTCAATGTGCACCGAATAAAAAATACACGACTCAATTTATCAAATTAACATGCATGGCTCAGTATGGTGAGTTTTAAAAGTAAAGATTTAAACTACAATATTTAAAAATTAGGGAGTATTAAAATGTAATCAACCTAAATTGCAATGCTACATGTATTAAAATTATTAATAAATTATTTTAATAACAAATATGATTATTTATTATTAGTTAATAAATTAATAATGTCTTATAAATATATAAGATAAATCCAATGGAACAATATCAAAATTTAATAAATAAATTTAATCAATCTAAAATTATTCTATGAGCTAATTAAATGGCACTAAATAGCAACATGATAATTATAAATTTATAATTTTGTTATCTGTCACTACCGGTGATCGTCACCAGTAGAATCGCAGTTTATGTGACAAATTTTAATTGTGAAAAATTTAAATTTTTTTTAAAATTTAATATTAAAATTTTAATAAAAAAAATAATTTTTTTAATAATAATCTATTAAAATGTCATATAATATATAGGTCCACCGATAACAAATTATCAAAGATAACAAATACTATTTTTCATAAACTGGCAATGGATACTTATCAATGGTAAGAAATAATATTTTTGTTTAATTAATAAATATGTATTTCCATCTCTTTTTCTAAAAACAAGAATCTAACGGAACCCAGCAATAGGTGGAGTTTATTCCTCTCATGAATCCATGTTCATACGACGAATATATATATAAAATCATATAGCTTGAAACATTATTGTGTTTTATATTCCAATGTGGGGCCAATATTATTATAGATATATGGAAGTAACACATTGATCCATAATCTTCTCTTTTGTAATGTACGCAACAAATATAAATAGCCGATCTTAATATCTCTGATCATTTTGTGTGTGTGTGTGTATATATTAATAATAATATAATCCAGCCATATCCCAGCAGGGCACGCAGGGTGTTGAAATTCCAACTGCAATCGGTTGCTCCAGAATTTTGGCAGTGAGTTCAAAGTCCATCATCAGAGTTCATGAATTTAAGAACATTTATTTAACGATAAGAAAATAATAATAATAATAAAATAAGAAAGAAGGGCCCCACATGGGACCCACACCCATTTCCTTTTTCACCCTGAGAAAAACAACGTGAATAGTCCCCACTTTATACACCCATCGAATCATATAGTATATTAATAAATTAAACAAAGAAGTAAATGGTTTCCCACTGTCTTTTTTAGCTTTTAATTTTCTTCTATATAAAGAGAGGTTTCATATCAAACCCCTCCCACACAAAAATAATAATAAGGAACACCATGGCTCTGACTCTGAGTGGCTCCTCAACAATGAGTTTGTCTACTACTTGGGCTCTTTGCGTCTTGGTCCTTGTGGTTGAACCTCATTTTGCACAAAGTTCGAGCCGTGGTTCGTTCATGCCAAACAAAGCCCTTGTATCTCCCCCACCTCTAACCCATGGTATATGCGCCTCCTTGGTCACCATCCACGGCTATGAGTGCCAGGAGCTCCAAGTAATTATTAACACCTTCATTCCTGCCTAACTTAATGCATGCATACATATATGATTTTGTTCTTACGGCATCAATTTACTTTTTTTTTTTTTTTTTTTTTAATTTTTTTTTTTTTTATTTTCTTTTTTTTTTGTTTTTGGAAATGGAGTTGGTGTGTTGTTTTTGTTTTTTTTTTTTTNAATTAATTTCCAAACCAATATATATATATATATAGTTTTTTTTTTTATAATGAATTTTTAGTATTGCCTAAAATTTTTATGAGTTGTTTAAAACAAAATTATTGCTGATAATATATTATTAATGATGATTTTATTTTAAAATTTTAATTAAAAATATACATTTAAAAACTTATGAATTTTTAAGCTCACGGTCATATTCTTAGACTTTTCATTTAATCTGTTTAATTGAGAAATGTGAAGTTTTTGATGCGTATTGTTTTGAGAGAATGGAGGGTTTTAGTTAGCCGCGTCTACAATATGGAGATAATTGCGTCAATAAATAAAGTTGCTTTTTATATTATATAAAATATATAAAGGCTGTTTCAGTCATTATGGTCAAAAGGGTGAGCAGAGAGCACAATAATAAGTAAACAACATGTACTATGTTGGCTTGGTTTATATCAAAAAGTGAATTTAAAAGCTGTTTTTTTTGGTAATATAATTTAAAAGCTGTTGAATTGAGATAAAGCTATATACACTTAGAAAGGCAGCATATGAAGTAAATGCTTGATTTGCGCTGCTAGAGCTAAACTTAGCACCATGGTCCATCATGGTGTCTTTCTTCATCATTTTTTAACTCGCATAATTTATTGGATATGTATTATGTATTTATATATATAGTTAATTAACTATTAATACGCATAACTACTAGTTCCGATTCGGATTTTGAGTTGAGTTTCTCAAGCTTGTATTCCGAATTAAAAATAAATAGTAGACAAATCTTATTATGATTTAAAAACACTTCAACCTTTAAAAATCTGTATTGGGAAAAGCATATTTTTGGAAAAGGACAGAAGAAAGTGAAAATAAACATAAAAAACTTAAGCCAAACTGTCGTACTGGAAAAAAAAAAAAATCTTATTGAAAGAGGAGGAACTATATGGATTTAAAGTAGTTGACTTTTTTAGCCTAGCCTTTTACAATGAAAAAGTGTCAAAATGAAATGATTTCATATATTGTTAAAATGGGTTTAAAGTAATTGATCTTTTTGGCCTAGCTTTATTTTTATTTTTTTTCCATTGTAAATAAATGGTTTAATTATTTACAATGAAAAAGTGTGTACCAAAATGAAATGATTTCATATATAGTTAAATTTCATGATGCATCAACGATTTTCATTTTATCTGCATAGTGGACTTAGAGACGGTTTGTGATGAACATTTCTCATTTTTCATTTTTGATAATTAATAATAGTTTGGTGTGAAAAATACTCACCGCCAGTAGGAGAAGTCAGGCTTAGGTTTCCGAGGAGATATATATAGCAGAGCAGAGTGTTCTCTGAAGCAAAAAGAAGGGCTCAGACTCGGACTCTGAACCTAAACAATCCACAAAATGATATGCAACATTGCAGGCATAATTCCATGGTCTCAGAGTTTAGCATCTTCATCTCTTCCACTCTGTTTGTCTCTGTCACAACCTTACAAAAAACTACAATTTTTTTTCTTGTCTTTTAGCTGGGACTGAAAAACTATCTCACCTCTTACCCTTACATGCGTAGAAGAAACTATGTCATATTTTATATATATATATACAAATAAGGATACAGAATACCAATGTTCTAGTCATATTTTAATTTGTTACCTCGACTAAATCGTTTTTTAGAATTTGCACCAAATTGATATTAGTATTCAAACAGATATTTTTTATGATTACTACAGTAGGAAAATTAATAAAAAAATTTCTAACACTGATAATAAAATGTTTCGGATGTGTGTTTGTGTGTGTCAAATTCTGTTGAAAAAACAAAATTTGACATTTTCTGTTTATATATACAATCTATTTATACAATAGAATGCCAATTTTGTCAAATTTTAACAAAAGAAGGCAATTTAATATCATATCATGGATAAAAAATTTGCTTGAGAAAAAGTTTTGGTGATTAAGTCGTTTTATATTATGTATGTGGATACAGGACGGAATGAGCTGGCTTTTGAATCCACCAGAGCAAGATCTACCGTTGATCTTAGCTGATAATGGTTTCGACGTGTGGATTGCCAACACCAGAGGGACCAGATTTAGCCGCAGACATACATCTCTGGACCCCACCAATCCGGTTCTCCTCCAATCTTTTTTTTTTTTTTCTAAATATATTTCTCTGTTTCTTTACTATGTTTCTTTGTTTTTTTCAAATTTCAATTATCCAACACTTCCTAATGGTTACCAATGGAAACATGACAGAGGTTTTGGAATTGGTCTTGGGATGAAATGGTCACCTTTGATCTACCAGCAGTTTTTGATTTTATACAGAGCCAAACAGGACAGAAGATTGATTATGTGGGCCATTCCTTGGTGAGTTTAGAAACATCAATGATTAGCATAAGATAGAACATTTTGGTTTGGAAAAATTTTCAAAATTGAAAAACCATGTTTGGCAGGGAACATTGATAGCTTTGGCATCTTTCTCAGAAGGGAAATTGGTGGACAAGCTGAAATCAGCAGCAATGTTGAGCCCAATTGCTTATCTAAACCACATGACCACTGCACTTGGTGTTATTGCTGCCAAAGCCTTTATTGGTGAAGCAAGTCTATAAGTTCCTCAATACTCTTCCAATTTGTTAAAACAGTGAAAAATGCTTTGAGTTCTTCTATTCATAAGCACTGTACTGTACTGAACTGGATTGTGTGGTAAATGTGGACCTTTCCAACTAGAACAATATAAGACATGATGTCTAAATTGAATTTTTTATTTTTTTGCAGCGGCTGACAACGTTGTTCGGTCTAGCAGAGTTCGATCCAAAAGGGTAAGGACCAAGAATTAAGGAGTTCCCTCGAAGCATGGATTTTTAGGCTGTTTATGTAAATGATTAACCTCATTCTGGCTCTGCAACTTTTAGACTAATTTTAAGGTTTTGGTCTTTAATTCAGGTTGCCTGTGACCAACTTTCTGAAATCCCTCTGTGATTATCCAGGGGTTGACTGCTATGACTTATTAACTGCACTTACCGGTACTAATCAAAGCTTTAGTTTTCATAATCAATTTCTTGTGTCACAAGCAATGCAACTAGAATAGTTTTTTAATAAATTTTAGATACCAAAATTTATTAGAATAATTTGATACTTGTAGTTTAGGGACATATATTTTGGCCATATTAGAAAACTTCTCAAACTAACCATTGATTTATTTTAAACAAACTGAAGGTAAAAATTGCTGTCTCAATTCGTCCACTGTTGATTTGTTCCTGATGAATGAGCCTCAATCAACATCGACCAAGACCCTGGTTCACTTAGCACAAAGTAAGTTCTTCTTATTAGCTTTGAAAAAGTGTTCAAGTAAAAGGAACAATAAACCAGCACTTGCTGATAAACAACATAAAAAGCAAAATGAATCTATTTCCAAGAACAGAACTTATACAATATTTGATTTATTTTTATTTTTATTTTTTACCTTATGAATGAGTTACTTTTACTTGATCTGTCATGATTATATATGTTGCAGCTGTTCGTGACCGGGCTGTTGAAAAATATAACTATGGAAGACCTGATTATAATCTGATGCATTATGGTGAATTCTACCCTCCAGTTTATAACCTCTCCAACATTCCTCAAGACCTTCCTCTGTTTCTCAGCTATGGTGGCCAGGATGCTCTCTCTGATGCTCGAGACGTCGGGCTTTTACTCGATGCTCTGAAGTTTCACGACGTCGATAAGCTTACCGTTCAGTTCGTGAAGGATTATGGACATGCAGATTTCATTATGGGGGTGAATGCCAAGGACATTGTGTATAAATCAATTGTCTCATTTTTCAAACATCATATGTAGTTGATCCTTTGTGTTATATTAGGAAAATAAGAAAATAGCTAGAGATTAATATGGTTAATTAAGCTCTAACGGTAACCAAATGTGAAAGGATATTCATGAGCAAGATAAATCTACTCAGCAATTTTGAAACATTTTCCATAATCTATAATAGATCTCAAAGCACCACCTTTCTTAACTTCGTAATTAGACACAATGTTAAAACCCAATTAAAAAGTTCGAAGAATAATTTTGAACTAATATTTCGAGTTGAACGAACTTATGCCAATTAAGTTTGTACTTGGTAGACTGTCATGTTTAATTCAAGTTTGGAATGTGTGATTTTCAATCATAATTTGTAAAATTATGGTTTTGATGACAGTTTCACTGGCATTCTAATGAAAACATAAACCAGGAAAGGAAAAGAGACTTCCGGAGTGAGGTGCTATATTGATGTAGTACACATGGTAATAAATTATATGGAGCAATTTGACCATTCCAAATCCGGATAAATGAGATTTTATTTAGGAAAATCAATTACTTTGATTTTAATTTCACTTATTTTAATATTTTATTTCCATCTTTTGTTTAGAAATCTTTTTAATTATGAGATTTTAGTGATTTGTTATTTTTGTTTTTTATTGATTGATGTATTAGGACTTTTATTTTGGTACCTAAAAGTATTGGTGGTTGTAATATTTAGTTGCATATGAGTAATATTTTAGGGTTATATATATATATATATATCAATTTCTTGGTATTATTTGGAATCAACAAGTATTTTGTTTTTAAATATGAGTTATTCGTTAGCGAATCAACATGTTAGATTATTATGTTTTTGTGAAATTTATCATATTTTCACGCTCCCACACTGCATCATATATTATATGACTTACGAATTTGATAAGCTTGTTAGCTATTCTAACAAATCTTAAACTAAAAGTTTAGAATTTAGTCCATATATTAATGGTCTTAAAAGCCAAGTGATCGATCCAAACTTTCTTAAATTGACAAAGATATTGTCTAGATCCATCATCTGGGTGTGACATATGCATATAAAATTTGAGCTTTCCAGGCTTTTCCTCTTGTGAATATCATCACTATCGCTACCTTTGTTTGAAAGCCAAGCTTCAAAGTGACCTTTAACCAAACTAGATTTTGCTTTATTGACAATCCATTTCACTTCCAAAAACTTTGCCTTTTTTCTTTCCATGAATTACAAGTTCCGTAAGCTTTCTAGGCTCTACCAAATTTGTCTCCTTGGGGACAATTTGGTAAATGGAGGATCCTATTCATGTTGATCTTGTCACCAGACAAATACATGAGTTGATAACATTATGACTATTTTTGTATCTTATTGTCAAAAGGAAGTCATAGAATATTAGGGTAGGCATGCATGCTTAGGATGTTTAAATCTATATAAGTAACTGCATAGAAAAGAAGAAAGCTCAGAGTACTAAACTTGATTTTGATCAGAAGGAGAAGGAAGAGGAAGAAGAGCAAAAATGGGGCTCAAGAACACATTTTTCTTAGTGTTAGTAGTTTTTGTAGCATTTATCACTAAGGAAGCTCAGGCAGCAAAACACACTGTTGGGGGAAGCCAAGGTTGGGATGAATCCACAGATTTCAAATCATGGGCATCGGGGAAAAAATTCAAAGTCGGCGATCAACTTGGTATATTTTTATATTGTTTGTTCGAATTAGAATCTTCTTCTTATCTGAGTTTCAGTTGAACTTAATAAACGCGTGCAATAATTCAAAAAGTACCACTAAAAAGCTTAGATCAAGAAAGAAAATATCTCAATTCTTTTCCATTTGCTTGTTGATATCAGTAATTAGTAGAAATATAACCAATTACATTTATATGTTTGGGACAGTTTTCAAGTACACATCAGGGCTGCACAGTGTGGTGGAACTAGGCAGTGAGAGTGCCTACAAGAGCTGTGACCTGACCACATCTCTAGACTCCAAGAGCAGTGGAAATGATGTGGTGAAATTGGACAAGCCAGGGACAAGGTTTTTTGCTTGTGGAACTATGGGACATTGCAATCAGGGCATGAAGGTGAAGATCAAAGTAGAGGGTAGTTCTGGAAGTTCACCATCTTCTTCTCCATCATCCCCAACATCTCCCTCATCTTCATCTTCTTCATCTGGGTCTTCTACTACCACCTCTGCAGCTTCTACTAATCCATTTTCTTTTGCTTCATTGGCTATGGTGGCTTCAGTATTGGCCATCTTTATGTTTTCTATGTTTTGAAGTTTTTGTGAAAGATATTGAGTTAAATTATAGTGGGTGTCTTGAATTAACCTTGTTGAAAAGAAAGGCATTTCGGTGTTTTATTTGTTTATTATATGTGATTGAAAAGAGAGCTAATGAATAATATTTCTGAGTTTATTACAGATAATGGGCTGATTCTTTTTGTAGGGTTTCAATTTAATTACCTTAATTTCATGTATTTGTACAAGAAATTGATTAATAAACTGAATAATGGTTTACTTATATAATACGGTCTCAAGAAATTGTTCTATGAATAAAACTCATCAATTACTAAATTCTAAATTGTCCTAATAAGGGCTCTAGGAATTCCAAAACTAAAGATTGACAACTCTAATTGTAGAGATTTGAGCCAACACTTCCACCCAAAAATATGATTTTTCTAAATTTTGAAGCCCCAAAACAGATTTTATTCCCGGTTTTATTATAATATATTGCTCTTTTGACCAATTCTATGGAAGCAAAATAAATAGAATAACATATAACAACATGATTACAGATTACTTAGAAAAAGAAGAAGAAAACATGAATTGGATTACATTTTCTGAAATGATACTGCTTTCCACTTATTATTGAGAAATATAATTCAATTTCAAATTTATTTTTTTATAAGTTTAAGCCTATAAAAATAGTAGTATGTAATTATAGTTTAATATGTATCAGAGCTTTATATTTATACATGTTATTAGTTTTCAAAAATTAATCTTATATATTAAAAAAAGAAAAATTATTTTCCAAAGGTGCTTGTTAGCTATAAAAAGTATATATCTAATGTATGTAACAGTTAAACAATGTCCAAACAATTCTTTTAAAGAGACATAACAAATTGGAATAAAGTAAATGAAGAAAAAGATAGCCCAAAAGGAATATAATTTTTTTTTTTGTTGAAGAAGCATTAATTTTTTTAATCGAATATATTTCAACATAAGAACAGCTTTTTCATTTTGTATAAAAATTTGAACAAATTTATCATTTTAAACAAAAAAATTATTTATTTAAAAAAAATACTAATTATGCCTTTCCAATTTTGAATCAGTTAATGATCTCAATTTTCCAGCTACGATATATTTTCGAAATAAATTATTGATTATCATTTGAACACCTAAAATTTAATTGATATATTGACAACTAAAAAGTAATAACATTTTCCATGTTATATAAAAAAACTAACAAACTTTAAAAAAAAAAAAATCTAACAAATCAAAACAATTTTTCCTTTTTTCTTTTAAAATTTAATCTTAACTAATTTCGTTTACATTTGGGCATTAAAAATAGNTATATATATAGAGCATCAGAAAAGTGAAATAATTAAAAAAGAGCGTGAAACTTATGCGCAGACCAATAAAAAAAGAAAAAGAAAAAAAGAAAGACGACAAAACGGCACAGTGCGTCTCTCTGGTGTTTGCATTTGCTTCGCTGCGCTGAACTTTTTTGAAGCAGAAGAGAAGAGAAATAGCAGTTGTTGTTTGACGCTGGTTGTTTATAAATAGAGAGAGAGAGAGAGAGAGAGAGAGAGAGCAAATCGGCGATGGCGGAGGAGACGACCACCATTGACTACGTTATGGAGGCCGCATCTGGGCCCCATTTCTCCGGCCTACATATCGACGGCCTCCGTCTCTCTTCCCCTCCTTCTTCCTCCGCCTCTTCTCCTGCTCATCGCTCTTCTTCTTCCCCTATCTCCGCCCTAACCGACTCTAACGCTCCCAAGCAGCCCTTTGTCATCGGTAACAACAAACAATCCCTTCTCCTTCTCCTCTTCTTTTGCTTTCTCTCAATTTGTTCTTCTTTTGTTGCGGTAATGTGGATTCATGGAATTTGGACTTCTGTTTTCTGCTTAGGGTTACGATTCTCTGTGTAATTCGCACAAATTGTTCTCCATTTCTTCTAGTTATTATTATTAATTTGTTTGCTTTTGGGAAATTGAGTAGGTGTTTCGGGAGGTACAGCTTCAGGTAAGACCACGGTGTGTGATATGATCATTCAGCAGCTTCATGATCATCGCGTTGTGCTCGTCAATCAGGTTTGTTTTTTTTTTTTTTAAATTTTTTTCCTGTACTAGTAAAAATTTTTCTGCCTTTTTTTTATGGTACTGTGTATTATCAGTAAATATATATGGTTAGTTAATATAGGCTTATTTTGTAGGATTCGTTTTACCGTGGTTTAACTCCTGAAGAATCAGAACGTGTTCATGAGTATAATTTTGATCATCCTGGTAATCATCTTGAGTGATTTCTGTCGTTTATGTTTTTCGTTCTGTTAGTGTTAGCCGATGAGCTTGAATAGGGTGTTACATTGCTTCTCGTTGTCAGGTTTGATTCTGTAGAAGAATATATTGTGCAAAATTTGTTAATTATATGAATAAATTTGTTAATTATATATTCATATAATTTTGTAGATGCTTTCGACACCGAACAACTTTTAGATTGCATTATACAGCTCAAATGTGGGCATCCTTTCCAAGTTCCAATTTACGATTTTAAGAAGCATCGCCGCTCTTCTGATAGTTTTCGGCTGGTACTCATAATGATAATAGCTTTCGTTTTAACTCGTGGACATCTTTCTTTTTTCCTTTTCCTTATTTCTTTCTGTTTATATTTTATTTTATTATTTTTGAAATTATTGTCAGGTTAATGCCTCTGATGTTATTATCTTGGAGGGGATTTTGGTCTTCCATGATCAACGTGTCCGCAATCTGATGAATATGAAGATTTTTGTTGACACAGGTCTAATTTTAGTTAATACCCGATGCTGTCTTATTGTTTCTACTCCAATATTTGCAATAAAACCAATACAGAAAGAGAGCTAAAATAAATCTGCAAAAGGAATTCCAGGGATGCTATTCTTATACTACCTAGAAACTAGATGTGCCAAATCCAATTATTATTGCTGAGTTGTGGTGTTCCTCAGGAACATGGATGGCTAATAATAATTAGCAAAACTGGTAGATCTCTAGAGATGTGAATTATGATTCCCTCAAAAAGTCAATTTCGGCCACTAATTTCAGATGTCTTGTACTTGTGCTGTTAGTAGTAAGTCAAACACATTTATCTAACATATTCATCTAACAAATTCTAGAGAGCAAATATATTTTTGTGCTTTGAAAGTCTTGCATTTTTTTTTCCACCTCAAAGTCTGTCTCTTCTGTTAATAATGTTATCATAATAACCCTTGGGTGTTTGCGTTTACAAAAGTTAAGACCTTATTTGGTCTAGTTTTCAAAGTCAACCTTATGCCTGGTCCAGTCTGTTACTTTTCATATGTTTGTGTTTGTTTTCTATAGAATTGCATAGAGCAGTGCTATGTGTAAAAGAAGATGAGGTTTATAGTTTTCATTATGCATTGTCTTTTGGTCTCTCTCTCTCTCTCTCTCTCTCTCTAACTTGGCAATCCTATGCGTGTAGATGCTGATGTGAGGCTTGCTCGTAGAATAAGACGGGACACAGTTGAAAGGGGTAGGGACATAAATTCTGTTCTTGAACAGGTAAGCAGATCAATGTCTCTTTGCTTATTTATATGTATTTGTGATTCTTCAAACAAGCCTAGGCAGTGGATAACAGTATAAAAGGCTTAAATATCAGTGTTTATTAGCCAGCATAGAAGGCTTAAATATCAATGTTTACATGCATATATGTCTCATTTTCCATCCTACCTTCTAGGACTAGTGGAAAGACTTGACTAGACACAGTCCTGAAATATTACATAGTCTAAGGTTTTATATGGTTATTTGGAACTGGAAATTGAAAAGCCTGCCACATTTCCCCTCACACACAAGCAATTGTCTCATGGTTCACCACACAGGTGGAAAACATAAGAGTTTTATGAATTTTTCAGTAAGTAAGTCTTATTGTAACTTTATCAAGCATATTGTACTGTGTAGTATGCGAAGTTTGTCAAGCCTGCTTTTGATGATTTTGTTCTCCCATCAAAGAAGTATGCTGATGTGATCATTCCCCGAGGAGGTGATAATCATGTTGCAATTGATTTGATTGTGCAACATATTCACACAAAGCTTGGTCAGCATGATCTCTGCAAAATTTATCCCAATGTGTATGTCATTCAGTCAACATTTCAGGTGTGTCTTCTCTCTGTGATTCGCAATTTGAAATAGTATTCACCTTTTCTCTTTTCCATTATTATGTTGCACACATTATTTATCCTATGCTTATAAAGAGAAAACAAGAAGTAAATTGTTTATTATTGCTGATTATTGACCATTTATTTGTTCCTTTGGTTCATCAATTGTGTATTAGTAAGCCAGGTTACTGTACTTTCCTGTGCATAGAAGAGAAGTTCTGAATTAGGGCTGAAGTCAGGAGACATTTTAATGCATGTTTTAGTTTCTTGTTTCTGGCATATGACACATCAATGAATTGAAAACATATATCTGTTAGTGCAGAACTGAAAAGAGTCAAGTCAGCTATATTTCTTTTACTAGGCTATGCATATGGTGTAACTTTTTTTTTTTCCTTTTTTTTCCCTCTTCTGAAAATTATGGAGTATGATTGAAAACATTGAACTGAATTTAGTTAAGCTGTGTCTTACATCGAAAGATTTAAAGTAAATTGGTGTTCATGATGGAAGCTACATTTGCATTATGAAGAAATTGCACCCTTAGCTTAATCCTACATCCCTACTATCTGATATACAGTTCAGCTATTGCCTCTTCACTTTTAGCTCTTTTGCCTTTTTGTGGTCCATAATTTGGTCATGTGCTGTTACAGATTAGAGGAATGCATACACTTATTCGAGATCGAGAAATATCAAAGCATGACTTTGTATTTTATTCTGATCGACTTATCCGACTGGTACTTTTCTACTTTTGACTGGATGATTCACTTTTTTGATTTTTTTTTTTGTTCAGTTGAATCTATGTTTTTATTCTTTTTTCTTGACAATCAGGTTGTGGAGCACGGCCTTGGCCATTTTCCATTCACAGAGAAGCAAGTAGTTACTCCAACAGGTGTGTTTATTATGTGCATCCCCACTTCTTCCCTTCTGTTTCTTACCAACACTTTTTATCCATGCCTTCATTTTGGCTGTGTGTGCAAATGGGGGAGGTCCACCATGACAAGTCACAATTTATCAAGTAGATGGGTGGGAATTGAGTAATTTAACATCAAATAGGCATCTATCCAGAACAGTTTTCTCTTTCCTTGATTTCCCTCTTCATGTCCTATTAAAGCTGGTACATATTAAGATATTTTGCTTCTTTTCTGTATTATTCTTCCCTTGTTCATGGTTGATTGTCTCTTCTCTCTCTATTTTTCCCTTCTTCTTGTCCTTTTATTTGATAGTTACATGATTAGATTTGAAATTTACTGTTACTTTAGGTTACAAATTTAATGAAACTTCAATTTTTTGTTATAATAACTGACGGTGATAACTATTTATCATCTTATTTTAAAAAGATTATTGATCACAATGTTGGTTTTTTTATGTGTTTTGAATGGCCATAATGTGAAGCTTGGACCAAGTGTTCAGTCACTATTTTTATTCTGTGATATCAGATTCTCAAGCCATAAGATCTCTATCTGTGCATGCATACCTGTCTCAAGATACGTTAGTTTGAATGGGTGGATTGTGAAGTTTGTGTGAATCTGGATCATCATATTTTGTGAACCATGAAAATTGTCTATGTCTAAGATGTAAGGAACATTCTGCATGTCTTTTGATGGTTTGTCCTTAATCTATTGCAGGATCTGTATATACTGGGGTTGATTTCTGCAAAAAATTGTGTGGGGTTTCTATTGTTCGAAGGTGAGCTTTATGTCAGGTATTGATTTTAAAGTTCTAGCTACCAGCAATAATACATTTAATTTGGGACCTGAGTTCTGGTGCCAATTCCAATCTTATTCAGTACTACGGCGTGCTATTGTGGGTGTTTAGCTCTTTTTAAGCATGAAGATAGGAGTTTTTTTATGCTGGATTTTTCTATTACCTTCTCTGATTTATCAAAGCGTTCCTTTTTCATTGTGTTAGTGGTGAGAGCATGGAAAATGCATTGCGTGCATGTTGCAAAGGAATCAAAATTGGAAAAATTCTAATTCATCGTGATGGAGACAATGGGAAGCAGGTAGTGATTGGGTGTTTCTGAAGTTCTAGAAATGTAATAGATTCTCCATCCGAAATTTTGTGTGTGTATATAACTAAGGTATGCCTGCCAATTTCAGCTTATATATGAGAAACTTCCCAATGATATTTCAGAACGTCATGTCCTGCTTCTAGATCCTGTTCTTGCTACAGGTAATTAATCCCTTTCTGGTTATCCTTCTTTGTAAACTTCTGTACACTCAATTTTTATTTCCTACTACTCGGAAAGTGCACACTTGTGTATATTTACAGAAAGATCATGAACTGAGTAGCAGCAGTTAAAATGATTTCACGTGGAATTATATTTTCTGAAAAAAAGAATAAAAAAGTAAACAAGGCGAGGAGATAAGATTTAAGCTGACTTCTTTTCCTCTGTCAAAAGAATTTGAGTTCGTTATTCACTTAAAAAATTTTACTGAGTGATGCTTGTGTGGACTGCTACAGCATTGACTTTATGGGCTGTTTATTCAGCTCTTTTTTTTAAGAATTTTTTTTTACTATGTTTATGTACCATTTTCTTTTAGTTTTAAACCTTGTTCACTCTTTGTGGTTCGGTATTCTCTTTCTGCTTTTACCACCTTTGTTAAGATTATATGTTGGTGCACGTTTATGTGTTAAAAGTTGACATTTTACCATGGTGCCATACAAATGGTTTAGAATGTTGTTTCATTTCTGCTCTGAGAATATTCTTCAATTTCTTGGATTGTGACTATTGAAAACTAACATGAAATTATTTCTTTGTAGGAAACTCTGCAAACCAAGCTATTGAATTACTCATACAGAAAGGGGTTCCAGAATCGCATATCATATTCCTTAACCTCATATCTGTGAGTTATTATTATTATTATTATTTTATTCCAGTTGGAGATTTTTAGTTTGTTAACAATGTCAGCAATGCATATATTGATTTTGCTGTTGCTGCTTTTTCAACCTCAGGCCCCGGAGGGAATCCACTGTGTTTGCAAACGGTTCCCGTCTTTGAAGATCGTAACTTCAGAGATTGATGTTGCATTGAATGAAGAATTCCGTGTCATACCTGGAATGGGTGAGTTTGGTGATCGCTACTTTGGTACTGATGATTGATCAACATATGGATATGTAAATCGCAAAAATTGTGATTCACTATATAATGGTATAATGGTCTGATACATACCTTGAATTAGATTGTTATCTAGAAGCTCAAAAATTCCGACTTTTTCAATTTTAAGAAATCCCACAGCAGCCAGCATCTTGACTTGTAGTGCAACATGCATGCAAAGTTCAGCATAGGACCTCAAATTTTTGGGGGTCCTTTTTTATTTTCTCTTTATGTTTATATTTATGATAAAATATTACAATTAATTAATATTATATGCGTTTTTTATTAGAAATATAATTTTAAAATATTTTAGATTTTTTTTTTAAATTACTTAGAAATTTATATTAATTTTAGAGCTAATATCATTTTATCTTCTAAACTATTGACACATATTTTACTTTGGGCTCCAAACTATAATTTTTTTTTACATTGTCCTCCAAACTATTTTTTCTATGTCACTTTAGTTCACTTGTATATGCATCTCTATTTAGCTATCAAATTCGCCTACATACCGTACTAAAATAGAATGAAATTGAATTCAATATTTAAAAAATAAAATTGAATTCGGTCGAATTCATCTTCGTTTGAATTTTTTTTTATTATGTCATTTCAAAAATACTGAACCAACCACTTTTTCAACGCTCAATTTTATTTCTCATACTTCCAACTCAATACGCAGTTGACGTTGATGTTATTGACTGTAAGCCATCGCGAGATTGATAAGAAACAAAGAAACAAAATGAAAAAAAGAAGCCAAAGTTAGAGTACAGAGTACGTGGAACTAGAAGGACAAGCATTTTGGACTTCTGAAGATTGGTCAAACACAGACCATGATTAAGTTATTGATAATTATAGCAGCCTCAGTTAGAATTCTCTAGAAAATTAGAATACTCAATTGTTGGAACTTCTTTAAGAGATCCTTTAATCTAGCCAAACACCCTTTTCAACATTCATTTCTTAAATTATTACCAGAAAACAACAAAAACAAAAATCATTTATTAAATTTTGAAATGCCTTATATATAAATATATATTTCTTTCTTTTTAAATAAAGGGAAAAAAAAATTATTAATGTCAGTATCCTTAACTGCATGCAAGTCATAGACGACAAACAAAGTTTAGGAACAACAGCAGAATAACAAAGATATACGTACAGAGTAGGTAAAATTTGGACTCTTTTTCTCCATATGAACAGCGCTTAAACAGCATGATGGTCTTATATTCATAGCAGCATCGATTAGAATTCAATTAAGCATCTTAGTGAGTGCATTACAAAATGGAATTCTCATTTCTATCAACTTCTCTCACTTCTCATTCTGAGTGGAATTCTGTTCCTCAGTGAACTCTGTTTCTGCTTTGGAGATCTTGATGTGGTATGCATAGATGATGAGAGGAAAGCTCTTTTCTGGTAAGATCGATCCTTCTTTGCTTGTTTTGAAAGATTTAAATTCATTGTACTTGAGCATGATAAAGAGTTCGTGTAGACAAATATTGGAGAAATCTTAATTGTATTCAGCTTTGGCAAAGCCATTTATACAGAGCGTACAGCAGCTATATTTACATGTATGGTAAATATAATTACATGGAAAGTAAGCATTATAATGCCAAATATAAACCTTAATCACCGGGCTGTACATATGAGGATTATTCTCTATCAATTATATGCATATAAGGATTATTCTCTATCACATGAATGATTTGGAGGTTCCAAAATTCCTTCTTTTATTGGATCGCTACAGAATTTGAGATATCTCAACCTTTCTGGTGCATGTTTTGGTGGAACTATTCCTCCAAGTCTTGGAAACCTTTCAAGATTTTAGTTATCTGGATCTCAAAAACAATCATTTGGTTCAGTCAAATAAGAGTAGCATGCTGTGGCTTTCTGGTCTTTCTTTACCTTGACTTGGGAGGTTGGGACCTGACCATGTCTGCAACATATTGGCTCCAAACTGTTAGTAGGCTCTCATCGATCTTGGAATTTGCACTTACCCAATTGTCAACTTTCTAATCTGCCTCTGACCCTTTCTTTTCTTAATTTCGCCTCTCTTTTGGTGCTTGATCTCTCAAACAATGGTTTCAACTCCACAATACTTTATTGATTGTTCAATCTTAAAAGCCTAGTTCAGCTTGACCTTAGCGACAACCATTTCCATGGAGCACTTCCTGATGCAGTATCTAATTCAGCTTCTCTTGAAAAGCTTGACTTGTCAGGAAATTTTGGGTTAAGTTGCCAATAAACTTGGGGAAGCTGTGCAATTTGCGCTCTTTGGAGGTTTATGATAATAAAATCTCTGGTGAAATAGTTGATTATTTTGACAGTTTGTCTGAATGTTTCAGCAACAGCTTGGAGACTTCAATTCTTGGAGACAATGGAGTCATGGGGAAACTGCCCAATTCTTTGGGATATATTAAGAGCTTAAGATACCTCTGGATGTCGAACAACTCTTTACAAGGTTCGCTTCCATGCTCTATTAGAAACTTAAAATCTTTTCCAAAGATTTTACTAGGAGATAACCAGATAAGTATCATACCAGAAAATCTTGGACAACTTTCGAACCTGGTTTTTTGGGATATCTGAGAGAACATATGGGAAGGAGTGTTAACCGAAGCTCATCTGATGAACCTTTCTAGCTTGAAGGAGTTAGCAATCAGCTATGCTAACCAATCTCCAAACAAATATTTCTTTGGTTTTCAACATTAGCTCTGTCTGAACACCTCCTTTTAAGCTCAAACACCTTTTCATCCAGTCGTGCCAATTGGGTCCCTCATGGCTTCAGAATCAATGAGCTGAGCACTTTGTCACTCATCAATGCTTCAATTTCAGACACCAATCCAAATTGGTTATGGATGTGAAACTAGATATGCTAGATCTCTCATATAATAACATAGGCGGCAGAGTGCTCAGCTCATTAAGGTTCAACAAACATTCATCTGTGTATTTGTTTTCAAACCATTTTGATGGCCCCTTCCCACTCTTGTCATCAAACATTACCACTTTGTATCTGGGTCATAATCATTTTTTCGGGCCAATTAGCAATGCCGTTGCTATCAACTTTAGAACATCTCCTTGAGCTCTCTAAATAGAATCATCCCCTTGTCCATAGGAGATCTCACTAAACTGACAATCTTGGTTATCTCAAGCAATAAATTTTCTGGTCAAGTTCCTTTGTTCTGAAAAAACTTACCCTTCTTGGAGTTTATAGACATATCAAATAATAGTCTTTCTGGAACAATCCCGAGATCAATTGGTTCGCTTAGTCATCTTCAATATTTGAGCATCCCAAGCAACAATCTCTCTGGTGAACTTTCTTCCTTGAGAAACTGCTCTGAGATGGTTAACATCGATCTTAGTTATAACAAATTTTCAGGAGAGCTTTTAGATTGGATAGGAGAAAGCATGTCTGCATTGTTGACTCTATGCTTGAAGTCCAATTTCTTTACTGGAAACATTCCTTCACAACTCTGCAGCCTTTCCAATCTTCACATATTAGATCTCTCACACAATAGTTTTTCAGGTCATATTCCACATTGCACTGGTAATCTGAGTGGCATGAGATCTGAATCAATATCCATGAATAAAGGTCTCTACAGCCTAGCACACTTAGGATTAATGTTTACAAGAAGTAGTGTCAAATACCAATTCCACCATCACCACACGATTTGTCAGCAGCCTTGATCTCTCTAACAACCATCTCTGTGGAACAATCCCAAGTTCAATAGGTAATCTTCGTTTGCTCGAATTTTTAGTTCTCTCTAACAATAATCTTTCATTCTCTGTAACAACAATCAGGTGAACTTTGTTGAAGGTGGCACTTTTGGTGACATGGCTGCTGATATGGCAGCAGAGAAGTTAAAGATGATAACACATTTTGTGCAAACCCGATTAGTTCAAATCTGGTTGTGTTTGGACCAGCCTTGTGTTAAGTATTTTGATTATGTGTAAAACAAGTAAACTAAGTGTACCTTGTTATGATGTTGTGTCAGTTTTTAGAAGCCTATGTTATGATGTTTAATAGGGGTAATCAAATCTGTAAAAGGCAGCATGGTTGCATCTGTCAAATGACAGAGATTAGGTATTTTTTTGGTTTCTGGTTTTATATAAACCATATGTTTTACCCTTAATGTAATAAAGTGGTTTTTATGCAAATATATCTTGTTTTCCTTCTCCTTAGAACCTCTCTTGGGTCATATTTCTAACATGGTATCAGAGCCTTAACTGATCTTAGAAGGACTAGATTTATGCAAAGCAACCAGACCAAGTGAGTCTTGAGCTACTTGTTTTCAAGGGACCAAAAACCAGTTTAGAACCTACTATTTTCTTCTTGTTTTCCTCTTTGAAAAACCATGGCTTCAACCCATTTTTCAGCTCCCTCTCCACCAGTTTTCACAGGTGAAAACTATGCAATGTGGTCTATCAAAATGAAGGCCTATTTGCAAGCTTTTGACCTGTGGGAGGTCACAGAAGGAGGAATGGAACCAGAGCCATTGAGGGCAAACCCCACTGTGGCTCAAATGAAACAACACAGTGAGGAGGTTGCCAAGAAGTTCAAGGCATTGGCTGCCATCCATTCCTCTGTCTCTGACACTATCTTCATTAGGATAATGACCTTTTCTACAGCAAAAGAGGCTTGGAATAAGCTCAAAGAAGAGTTCCAAGGAAGTGCAAGAACAAGGCAAATGAAAGTCTTGAACTTAAGGAGAGAGTTCGAGACTTTGAAAATGAAAGAAAGTGAGCTAGTAAAGGAGTTCACAGATAGAGTTCTAAAGGTTGTAAACCAGATTAGAGTGCTTGGAGAGGAGCTGCCAGACAAGAGGGTTGTTGAGAAGGTATTGGTGAGCTTACCCTAAAGGTTTGAGGCAAAGATTTCATCCTTGGAGGAATCAAGAGACCTCAATGAGATCTCTCTCTTGGAGCTCATCAATGCATTACAAGCTACTGAACAGAGGATGACTTTTAGACAAGAAGAAACTATGGAGGGTGCTTTGTTTGCAAAGCAAAATGGAGAACCTGTTGAGAGAATAAAAAGGGGCAAGGAGAGCTTCAGTAAAGAAGGAGATAGGAGGAGATATGGTCCTTGTTTTCACTGTAAAAATGAGGGTCATCCAGCAAAGTATTGTTGGTTTAGGCCAAATGTGCAATGCAAGAGTTGTAAGCAATTTGGCCATGTAGAGAAGGTATGCAAAAGGAAAGGAGAGAATGTTCAACAGGCCAATCAAGCTCAAGTGCCAGATGAACCACCTGAAAAATTTGAAACTTTGTTTGCTGCATCTGGTGTCAATATGGGCAGCAACAAGGCAAAATGGTTAATTGATAGTGGATGCTCAAATCATATGACTCACAATGAGCAACTCATTGTGAGATTGGATACAAATGACCATTTAAAAGTCAGGTTGGGAAATAGAGCACTTGTGGATGCTGTTGGAAGAGGAGATGTTGCTGTCACAACTCCAAGTTCCAACAGGTATGAAAATTATTTCTAATGTGTATTTGGTTCCAGAAATTAGTTAGAATTTGTTGAGTGTTGGCCAAATGTTGGAAAATCAATACTCTGAATTTCTCCAACAATAAGTGCATAATAAGTGACCCTCAAGGAAACAAGGTGTTAAGTGTTTCAATGAGAAACAAGAACTTTGTAGTAGATTTGGAAAAAAATGAGCTCACTGCCATGACAGCAAGAGCTGATGATCAATCACAACATTTGTATAAAGAGTTTGGTGATTATATTTTCAATTATTTTGAGCAAAAACTGATTTGCAAGGCTGCTGAAGCAGAGGTATTATCCTTGAACCAGCAGAGGAAAGTTGAAAAGCTTGAAGAACAACTTCTAGAGACAAAGAATGCAATGATCCAACTCAAAACTGAGTTGAAGTGGACAACCAGTGAGCTGGAAAAGGTTGTTGAGGAAAAGAGGCATGAAGCTTCAACTTCGAAAGTCCAAGTGGTGTAAAATGTTGCTGAATCAAATATGGTTTCTAAAATTCAGAAATCTTCTCAAAGTTTCTGTCAAAAACCAGGAGGAGAAGCTGAGAGGATTCACAAGAAAAACTTTCAGATTGCTTCACCATACTTATGTCAAAGTCCAGATTGAAACATTGAGAACTCTCCTAAATGTTTCCTCCAAAAGTGCCAAGGAGGAGTGTTGAAGGTGGCACTTTTGGTGACATGGCTGCTGATATGGCAGCAGAGAAGTTAAAGATGATAACACATTTTGTGCAAACCAGATTAGTTCAAATCTGGTTGTGTTTGGACCAGCCTTGTGTTAAGTATTTTGATTATGTGTAAAACAAGTAAACTAAGTGTACCTTGTTATGATGTTGTGTCAGTTTTTAGAAGCCTATGTTATGATGTTTAATAGGGGTAATCAAATCTGTAAAAGGCAGCATGGTTGCATTTGTCAAATGACAGAGATTAGATATTTTTTTGGTTTCTGGTTTTATATAAACCATATGTTTTACCCTTAATGTAATAAAGTGGTTTTTATGCAAATATATCTTGTTTTCCTCTCTTTAGAACCTCTCTTGGGTCATATTTCTAACAAACTTCCTTCATCTTTGAAAAATTGTACAAGCTTGGCTAGTCTTGATCTTGGTGATAACAAATTTAAATTTTCTGGGAAACTTCCATCTTGGATAGGAGAAACCATGCCAAATTTATTGATTTTACGCTTGCGGTCCAACTTCTTCACTGGAGAAATTCCTTCAGAGTTCTGCAGCCTTACCAATCTTCATGTATTGGATGATCTACCTTACAGTTCTCTGTCAGGTCATATTCCATATTGCATTGGCAATCTGAATGGTATGAAATCATTACTTGCAGATTCTAATACAGCATTAGTCAATAGAAGTTTTGAAATAGTGTCAAAAGGAAGAATGATGGAATATATGTACTCCACTATATCAATTGTCAACAGCCTTGTTCTTTCTAACAATAACTTCTCAGGGGAGATTCTGGCGGAGCTAACAAGCGTCATAAAATTGATCGCTTTAAATTTATGGACGAATTATTTGACAGGGTATATCCCAGCAGACATTGGTAACTAGAAAAGCATAGAAACTCTTGATCTCTCAAAGAACAAACTTTTTGGACCAATTCCACTCAGCATGACTCCTTTAACATTTCTGAATCATTTGAATCTGTCATACAATAACTTATCAGGGAAAATTCCAACCAACAACCAATATCAGACCCTTGAAGATCCATCAATCTATCAAGACAATGATGGCCTCTGTGGGAAACTGACTGCACAGGCAGCATTATAGATACGCCTGGGGAAAAAGAAGAGGAAGATGGTGATGTTGGTGATCCAATATTTGAGCAGCTAGGCTTCTTCATTAGGCACTTTGATCATCAAGAGGTCTTGGAGAGATGCCTATTTTGACAGAGTGAAAGAATACTTTCTTTTTTGTTTTTTGTTTTGTTTGTTTGTTGTTTGTCATTGGCCTGTAGAATGTTTTATAGGTAGAAAGAAAACCAGATTTGAATAGAGAACAGTATTAACATGTCGGTTTTACATATTTCATCAATTAACGATTTTTCTAGTATTTGTAAGTTACTATATTATAAGAATGTTTGCAGGTAGAAAATAACTGTGCTGATGGCATGTTCTTATCAATGTTATTTCCCTAATAAAAGTTTTAAATTTATTTGGATCAATTTATTGATTATTTTAGTCAGAAAAATGATGTATTGGGCGTTCATTTACTTGTCAAAGCATTTGAGCAATTGCAAACGTTGTATTTGTGACTCTCAAAAATGGATGTCAAAGAGTAAAATGGGAATAGTTGCTTCTGGCACCATATTTGCAAATAAACTCAAATTCTTTACTCTATGTAATATTATATATCCACTATATAAAAACTTTATATTTAGAAATTCCATATCCATATTCCTTTCATCCAAACCACATTTGCACATTTTTCAACATTGATCACCTTCCAAAGTCTTCCACATTGACTGCAAGTCAAAGCAAGAATAAGAAAATAAATGAACAAAACAAAAACACGTAAACAAAGTAGTTGAAGGGGTCCATCAGAAAATGAAAAATAGAAAAAAGGCAAAGAAAAAAAGTCTTCTAAAAGATTTAAACAAAATCAATGCATGTGAAGAAGGAAAGAAGCTCTATCCTCTATGCATGTGAAGCACATGAATTGTTGAGTTTAAATGTGGAACATCATCTCAAGTCTTAAATAAAAATAAAAATATATATATTTTCTTTATGTGGTAAAGAATAACCTTCTCCAAAACACATCCAATTTTCACATGCTCCAACCAAAACCATGGAACATAGCAATACTATTTCCATTAAAGTTCTTTCACTTCTCGTTCTGTATGTAATTCTGTCCCTTACTACTAAATCAGCTCGCTGCCTTGGTGATCTTGATCATGCAGGATGTGTAGATGATGAGAGGAAAGCTCTTCTTCTGTTCAAAAACAGCTTAGCAGATCCTTCAGGCAGGCTATCATCTTGGGTGGGAGTTGATTGCTGTAGATGGGAAGGAGTTATCTGCAGCAACAGAACAGGACGTGTAGCGAAGCTCAAGCTTCGAAACTCTTATCCGAACTTTGAAGCTGCAGAGTACGCGTTAAGCGGTGAGATAAACTCTTCTCTGCTTGTTTTGAAAGATTTGAAGTATTTGGATTTGAGCTTGAATTTTATCACTGGTGCTCAAATTCCTTCTTTCATTGGATCATTGCGGAAACTTACATATCTCAATCTTTCTCATGCATCTTTTGGTGGAGTTATTCCTCCAAATCTTGGGAATCTCTCGAGATTGAGTTATCTGGATCTCAGCAGCCGTAGTTTTAATCCATTCATTGTTCATCAAAGTAGTAGCCTCCATTGGCTTTCTGGTCTTACTTCTTTGAAGTACCTTAGCTTGAAAGGTTGGAACTTGAGTACCAATGCCGCTGCATATTGGCTCCAAAATGTTAATAGGCTTCCAAATCTGTTAGAACTGCATTTGGGTTCTTGTGGACTTTCCAATCTGTCTCTCACTGATCCTTTTGTTAATTTTACGTCTCTTTCGGTGCTTGACCTCTCAGAGAATGAATTCAACTCCACAATACCTCATTGGTTATTCAGTCTTGAATTCCTAGTTGAACTTGACCTTAGCAGCAACCATTTTCATGGAACACTTCCAGATGCAAGATTTAGCAGCAGCTTAGAGATACTGAATTTAGCAGACAATGGACTTACAGGGAAGCTCCCCAATTCTTTAGGATTTCTTAAAAGATTAAGAAATCTTCTACTGTCCAGTAACTCATTTCAAGATTCAATTCCACAATCTATTGGAAACTTAACATCTTTGGAAATTTTTTTACTGTGGGGTAACCAGATGAATTTCATCCCTGAAAATCTTGGACAGCTTTCGAATCTGGTTATGTTAGATTTGTCATCCAACAAATGAGCCCAACTGGACTAGGCCCAAACCCAGCCCAACCCAAGCTCAGTCCAAGCCTAGCCAGGATCAAGCCCAGCCCAGACCAAACCCAAGCCCAAGCCATGCTAGGCCTGCTGCCTTAGCCCAGATGCCCAACGCGTCAAAACGACGTCGTTTTGGGTCTTCTTCTTCACCCGTTTTTCTACACCGGGTCGGGTCATGGGTATCGCGACCCGGTTCATGACCCGGCCGTATTTCTTTCGTCTAACCTCCGTTTTCGACGCCGTTTGTCACGTTTTCTTCGTCTCATCGCCTACGTTCGGATCATGAGTTCAATTTAAATTAAAATTGACCATAAAAAATAAATCCACAAAAAATATCTTCGGGAATATATTAAAACATAACAAAAATCATATACCAATATGTATATATATATAAATAAATAGATTAACAGTATAGAGATTCGTTCTTAAGATTGTAAGTACAAAATGAACATTAATCAAATATTTATAAATATATATATATATATATTATAAATTAACAAATAAAATTAAATACATGAGAAATAATATAGAACCTGTATACGAATTCTTTGATAATATTCCGAGGTCTGTGTAATACCACAGCTTCCTTAAGAACGATTTCGTCCCCACAGGTGCGAATGGTTTGTTGACGATCGTCTCCCAGGATACAACGGATACTCCCAATCTTTAGCTTTAGCACCACCAAAGATTTAACTTCGAACTTAGAAAATACCTAAACTTTATCACCTCTTTTTACTGTGGGGTAACCAGATGAATTTCATCCCTGAAAATCTTGGATAGCTTTCGAATCTGGTTATGTTAGATTTGTCATCCAACAAATGGGAAGGTGTTTTCACTGAAGCTCATCTTGTCAACCTTTCTAGCTTGAAAGAGCTATCGATCAGTAACCATTTCCCAAACAATGCTTCTCTTGTTTTCAACATTAGCTCTGATTGGGTACCTCCTTTTAAGCTCAAGCAGCTCTCCATCCATTCATGTCAGTTGGGTCCTAGATTTCCAACATGGCTCAAAAATCAAAATGATCTAAGCAGTATATCACTGACTGATGCTGGGATTTCGGACACCATTCCTAATTGGTTTTGGCAGTTGGATATGCAACTAGATATGCTCGAATTCGCTTATAATAATATAAGTGGCAGGGTACCAAATTCATCATTGAGGTTCAACAATGATTCCGTTGTGGATTTGATTTCAAACCGTTTTGATGGCCCTTTCCCACTCTTTCCATCAAATGTTACCCAATTGTTGTTGGATGGTAATCAATTTTCTGGGCCAATTCCTCCTGACTTTGGTGAAGCAATGCCCTTTCTAACAGATATAGACTTTTCTTACAACTTCTTCAATGGAAGCATTCCTCTGTCCATAGGCAATCTAAATAGATTGGTAACCTTGGCAGTCTCTAATAATCAATTATCAGGTCAAATTCCTATTAGCATTTGGGAAAATATGCCAGACTTGTATTCTTTAGACATGTCAAGCAACAATCTTTCTGGACCAATCCCGCATACCATAGGTCGTGTTCGTTCTCTCAATATTTTACTTCTCCATGACAACAACCTTTCTGGTGAACTCTCTTCTTCCTTAAAAAATTGCTCTCAGCTGAATGTTCTTGATCTTGGTGGTAACAATATTTCTGGGGAACTTCCCTCTTGGATAGGAGAGAACATGTCAGCTTTATCCATTCTACGCTTACCATCCAACTCTTTTAGTGGACACATTTCTTCTGAATTCTGTGGCCTTTCCAATCTTCATGTCTTGGATCTGTCAAGCAATAATCTTTCAGGCCAGGTTCCACATTGCATTGGAAATCTGAGTGGCATGAAATCTGGTGGACAAATGAATATTAACGTGGCAAGATTGAACAATGGAAGTTTCAAGATAATGGGCAAAGGAAGAGAACTAGAATATAAATACTTTATCTCATACTCTGTGAATAGCATTGATCTCTCTCACAATAAGTTATCAGGGGAGATCCCTGTGGAACTAACAAGCCTCAAATATCTGGAGACTTTGAATTTATCGATGAATCATTTGATCGGAAATATTCCAGCAAACATTGGTGACATGAGATGGCTAGAAACTCTTGATCTCTCCATGAACAAACTTGTTGGTCCAATTCCAATCAGCATGTCTTCTTTAACATTTCTGAGTCATTTAAACCTCTCATACAATAACTTGTCCGGAAAAATTCCAACCACAAACCAGTTTCAAACCTTTGAGGACCCATCGATTTATCAAGGCAATGCAGGCCTGTGTGGGAAGCCTTTGCAAACTGATTGTATGGAGGACAACCACAAAGATGTTCCAAGCGGAGATGATGAAGGCAAAGGTGGTACTGTTTTTGACTCAGGCTTCATCATCAGCATAGTGCTTGGCTTCTTTGTGGGATTTTGGGGTGTTTTTGGCAGTTTGATCATCAACAAGTCTTGGAGAGTTGCTTATTTTGGCTTCCTTGAAAGAGTGAATGATACCTGCTATTTATTGTTTTATAGAATGTTTTGGAGATAGAAAAGAACAAGAGTGACTTGGAACACTCTCCTAAGTTTGCAGCTTTCACAAATATTAATTAAATTTAGTAAAATGTTGTTTTTTTGTATTTTTTTTTGTTTGTTCCTCTATCTGTTGTGTAATAACTGTTCTATGATTTGTTGCCTTACCAATCTTCACATCTTGAATCAATGCTATGATTATCTATCAGGTTATATTCCACCCTGTGTATTAATTGGTAATTTGAGAGGCATGACATCTGGCACACGGATGATAGATGAAAGTGTTCTACAAAGACTAGGTTCTCAATGAAAATTTCAACATAATGGGAAAAAGAAGAGAACTACAATATGCATACTTGCAAGTTCATTTTGCCTTTGATAGCCTTGATTTATCTAGAAATAACATATCAGGGGAGATTCCTGTTAAGCTAACAAGCCTCATAAAACTGGAAACTTTAAATTTATCAATGAATTATTAGGTTGGAAAGATTCCACCAAGCTTAGTTGACATGAAATGCCTAGAAACTCTTGATTTGTCCATGAACTCACTTGTTGGTCCAACTCACTCAGCATGCCTTCTTTAACTTTAATAGTCAATATAGTTAAACCTTTCATACAATAACATGTCCGGAAAAATCCCAATCGCCAACTGATTTCAAACTCTTGAGGGTCCCTCAATTTATCAAGGCAATGCCGACCTGTGTGGGAAGCCTTTGCTAACTGGCTGTATGGAGAACAACCAAAATGTTCCAATAATTTGTAGCAAGAACCAGTAGCTAGCTAGCCTTATAAAATAAGACCTTCATTGTCATCAGAAGTAGGGGAAAAAAAAGAAGAAAAAAAGACTAAGTGGATGTGGGGTTGAAGGATTTGCATAGAATCATTAAAGTGAGAATTAAACATTTGGGTTGGAACTTGGAAAGAAACGATGTGGAATTTGGTTACCACAAATTTGAATTTCCAAATGAGCAGAAAGTGGACAGCGTTATGTCCACTATCAAAACTTTCACACAATATTCATGAAATTATTTGTCTTTGGTCGGTGGGATGTGATATATGACATTATTTTCTACAATGTTGTACATCTTTCACTATTCAAGAGGGTAAACTTTGTATAGCCTAGATCATGATTACTTTGTACCTAGAGCAGAATTAGTCACAATTAACAACCAAATTAAATTACCAAAAAAAAACACAATTTGGATTGAGCATTATTTCTTTGTATTTAGATTTTTTTTTTTTTTTTTTTTTTAATACAGAATTGCACTGCCATTTATGGTGTGGAAGACCATGAAAATCCTATGAGTTTTAGAGAAAAATTAGATATGGGATGAAATACAAAATTGATTTAAGGATTTTGAGAGAGGGATTAGATTCAAGATATTTTGCACTAATTAATCTTTATCTACCAAATGGAGGATTGTCATATGAACTGTCTCTGAAAAAAACTGGCAGGGATAGGGGAATTGAGGAAACTAGTTTTTGAATAATAACAGCAGAGAAAGTAACTAACATAGGAATTTGACTTACTTAAGTCTTGCCCTTTTTTTTTTTTTGATCATTTAAGTTCTTAGGACTTACTGTTTTTAAATAACATAATTATGTTCAAACAATCATAATTATGTTCTAAGGACTAAAACGTCATGTCTTCTATAGCGCATGGGATTAATATATAATTTATTCATAAAGATTCATTACTAAATTCCATTATAAGGCCAAAATAAATAAAGGGACAATGCAGGATCAATTAGGCTCGCCCAATTACAAACATGAGTCTAGCATTATGGTCATGTCAACCATTTACCAGTTGAGGGAAGAAGGAAACATCGAAGAAACTCTTTGATGGGCCCCCTAGGATGGAAATATTTGAGCCTCCAAGCTTTCTAATCCACTCCAATTTAGATAATTCCTACATAAGAATACAAGACTTTCCATGGTAAATATGCTCTCCTACAGTAAATATGTTAATTATAAAATTGTATGTAACAGCATCATCAGTGAGAGTTCTTCTATATAAATGTTACATTTTGCATCATTACACAATTTGCATACTTAAACCACAAGCAAGCATGGCACATAGCACTCTTACAGCTTTCAAAATTCAACTTGTTTTTGGAATTCTGTCCCTCACTAAACTTTGTTTCTGCCTTGTTGATCCAAACATTGGATGCATAGATGAGGAAAGGAAAGCTCTTCTCCATTTCAAAGACAGCCTACAAGATCCTTCAGGCAGGCTTTCATCATGGGTTGGACAAGGTTGCTGCAGATGGGAAGGAGTAAGCTGCAGCAACAGAACCGGACGCGTGGTTAAGCTCAAACTCCGCAACCCCTGTCCAGACTTTTGGGGGTTCAATGGACATCAAGACCAGTCATTGGGCGTTGAGATAAACTCTTCTTTGGTTGTTGTGAAAGATTTAAATTACTTAGACTTGAGCATGAACCACTTCCAATATAGCCAAACTATTCCTTCCTTCATTGGATCCCTACAGAAACTGAGATATCTAAATCTTTCTGATACACAGCTTGGTGGACCTGTTCGTCCAAGTTTTGGAAACCTCTCGAGATTGATTTATCTAGATCTCAATATTCTCGAAGAGCACTCCATATTTGATTCAATAGGTAGCCTCCATTGGCTTTCTGGTCTTTCCTCTCTCAAGTATCTTAACTTGGGAGGTTGGAGTTTGAGCAAGACTGAATCATATTGGCTCCAAACTGTTAATAGGCTTCCATCATTACTTGAATTGCACTTGCCAAATTGTTTACTTCAAAATACCAATCTCAATCTCACTTCTGTTAATTTCACATCTCTTGTGGTGCTTGACCTCTCAAATAATTACTTCAAGTTCTCAGTGCCTCACTGGCTTTTCAATCTTACAAACCTAGTTCACCTTGACATCAACAACAACTTTCTTCATGGAGATTTAGCTCTAGGTGGAAATGTTGGTTTGGCTTCTCTTAGAGTGCTTGACTTGTCTGAGAATTTCATTGGTGGTGAAATAATAGATTTTGTCAACAGTCTGTCTAGGTGCTCAAACAACAGCTTAGAGGTACTAGATTTGAGATACAATAGATTCATGGGGAACTTACCCAATTCTTTAGGATTCATTAAGAGTTTAAAAGTTCTTCAGTTGCAGAATAACTCGTTTCGAGGGTCCATTCCAGAGTCCATTGGAAATTTAACATCTTTGGAAGAAGTTTACCTGTCGAATAATCGAATGAGTGTGATCCCAGAAAGTCTTGGACAACTCTGCATGCTTCGCGTGTTGGATATCTCAAACAACGCGTGGGAAAGCGTTGTAACTGAAGCTTATCTGATGAATCTTTCGAGTTTGGAGGAGTTAACAATCGACAATGTGTTCGAGAACAGTTGTTTGGTTTTTTATATAAGCTCTAATTGGTTACCTCCTTTTAAGCTCAGGCACCTCATTATTAGATCATGCCAATTGGGTCCTAAATTTCCTACATGGTTTCAAAACCAGAATGAGCTGAACACATTGGTAATCAACAATGCTAGAATTTCTGATATCATACCAAAATGGTTTTCCCAATTGGATTTGCAGCTTCATAAGCTAGATATCTCTTTGATGGGATGCAATTTTTATATATTTTATGTACCTTAATACTTGATTTGAGCATGTTTTATTCACTTAAAATGGATTAATTTATATTTTTTTATGCTTTAGGTGGATTTGAGCTTAAAGAGATGAAAAATGAACAAACAGTGGCAAAATCGTAATTAAACAGAAAACTGAAGAAGCAGTGGCAAAACCGTAATTAAGTGAACATTTGGCAGCAAGGCAGGGCAGCCCATGTGCATGCCTAGGCGCTTGGATAGGCGTGAATTTGTGCGTTTAGGCTCATTTCTGTGATTTTTTAGCCCTAGGTTTTAGTATAAATATGTTTCATGATTGTTGTAAAGAGGACAACCGTTTTTAGAGCAAAAACAACAAAAAGAGAGAGATTTCTAACAATTATGAGTAGCTAAATCTTTCTCTTGGATAGAAGTATCATTCAATACTAAAGTACAAGGTGTGAGACTTGGTTTATAAGTTTTAATTCAAGTTTAATTATTCAATTTGTGTTCTTCCAATTTATTCGTTATTATTCAATTCTCTTTTGATTATAATTTGGATATGTTATAATTATTTGTGGATTGAGTATTTGCTAATTAGGAATTCAATCGTATTGAATGTTCTATGTTTAGTAGCACTTTGATTTTAATAATTGCATGCTAAGCTTTTGTTAATTTCTTAGGAGAACACAAAATAGATTAAAGTTTTACAACGTTTGTAAGACTTGTTTATTGTTGGTTGCTATTGTTCTTAATGCTGTTCTGATTTGATTTAGATCACGTTGGTTTAGATATTTCAGAATTAGGATTAATTTACGATTGTATCTGAATTAATTAATTGTGAGAGTTAGAATAAAATTGGCCTATTTTATTCAATCCAACATTGAATGATTATTTTTGGATATATTTTTGTCTGTGATCACCTGTTCTTTAGTAATTGAAGATATTCTGACCCAAGGTTTAATCCAATTGTTATTTTCAATATTTATTAATTTGTTTGCTTTAATAATTGAACTTTCCAACATAAAATTCCCCTTTTGTCTTTTTAATTTTGCTTTAATTGGAATAGGAATAATTTGATCATCAGTCTTTGTGGAATCGATCTGAACTTGCCGCTACTACGTAGTGTTTAAATTTAGTAATTAATTTTGGTGTTTACGACACGCATCAAATTTTGGCACCTTTGCCGGGGACTGTGCATCAATTTCTTTCTATTCTAATTTTAGTGTTAGTTTGCTTTGAGATTTTGTTGTTTCAGGTGCATGACTAGACTATCAAACGAAGGAAACCTGAACTTTGATTCAGAGATCGAAAAGACTGCAAAGCAGTTAAGGAAAGAAACAAAGGCAGCTAAGAGAAAGGCTGCAGAGAGTACTACTACTTCATCGAGTCCTACTCTAACTCTGGATTTAGTGCAGACAGTGATTCTGAATTTGAAGAGATGGCAGCCCCTGCTAACAACAACAGACCTCAAACTTTAAAGGAGTTGGCTGCTCCAAATTTAAATTCTCAGCCTCTTTGCATTGAATTTCCTGAAGTGCAAGCTTCATTTGAATTAAAATCTAGATTAATACACTTACTCCCATCTTTCTTTGGTCTTGTAGGTGAAGATCCTAATAAACATTTGAAAGAGTTTCATGTTGTTTGCTTGGGGATGAAGCCGCATGGTGTAACTGAAGAACAAATTAAGTTGCGAGCTTTTCCCTTCTCACTTAAAGATGCAGCTAAGGATTGGCTATACTACATTCCTTCCGGTTCTATTAATTCTTAGAATGAGATGAAGCGGTTATTTTTAGAGAAGTATTTTCCTTCTTCAAGAGCTGCCAATATAAGGAAAGAGATTTATGGCATCCGACAACATGATGGTGAATCGCTATATGAGTATTGGGAGCGGTTTAAAAAATTGTGTGCTAGTTGCCCTCACCATCAGATTAGCGAACAACTTCTCATCTTATATTTTTAAGAAGGCATGTTGCCAATGGAGAGGAGTATGGTGGATGCAGCAAGTGGAGGTGCTTTACTTGAAAAGACTCCAGAAGAAGCTAGACGCCTCATCTCTATTATGGCTGCTAATTCACAACAGTTTGGCTCGCGATCTAACCCTATAGCTAAGAAAAATTATGAGGTAAGTACTTCCAATCTTGAACGCCAGATTTCTGACTTAACTTCTTTAGTGCGACAGTTGGCTATAGGGAATGCTCAAGCTACCAAGGCTTGTGGGATTTGCTTTGTTGCGAGTCATGCTACTGATTCATGCCCCACTCTACATGAAGATGAGACTGTTCAACAAGCAAATGTGGTTGGTGGCTTTCTGGAAAGACAAACACCACGCAAATATGATCCATTTTCAAACACGTACAATCCTGGATGGAGGGATCATCCTAATTTGAGTTATGGAAATAACCCAGGACAAAACCGTTACCAACAACTGTATCAACCAAGACCACCACCTGCAGAACCTCCTCAATAAGGTATGTTATTGGAAGATATAGTGAAAGCTTTAGCCACTAACACTTAACAATGGCAACAGGATGCAACAAAGAGATTTCAGCATTTGGAGAATCAAATGAGTCAAATAGCAATTGCTGTGGACAAGCTTCAAACAAATCAGTCTGGACAATTGCTATCGCAACCAATCAATCCACGGGAGGAAGTTAAAGCCATTACCTTAAGAAATGGGAAAGAAGTGGACAACTCCAAGAAAGACAAATTAGAAACTAAATAGAAGCATCAAGTGGAAGAAGAGAATGAAAAGGTAAATCCTAAATCTTCTATTGTCTTTTCTAATAAACAATTGGTGGCTTTCCTAGCAAGTTGAGCAAGAATAAGAAAGAGGAGCACGAGAAGGAGATTTTGGAAACCTTTCGAAAGGTTGAAATTAATATTCCACTGATTGATGCAATTAGACAAATCCCTCGATATGCAAAATTCCTTAAAGAATTATGCACCAAGAAGAAAAAGTTGAGAGGGAATGAAATGGTAAGTGTAAGTGAGAATGTGTCTGCTATTTTGCAAAGGAAGCTACCTCCAAAATGTAAAGATCCAGGTACGTTTACTATACCATGTGTGATTGGAAATTTTAAAATTAAACGTGCCATGCTAGATTTAGGAGCTTCCATTAATGTGATGCCTAAATCAATGTATGATTCTTTACAATTGGGCTCTCTAAAAGATACAAGAGTTATCATACAGTTAGCAGATAAGTATAATGCCTACCCGATAGGGGTAGTTGAAGATGTTTTGGTGCAGGTTAATGGGATGGTTTTTCCTGCGGATTTCTATGTTTTGGACATGGCGGATGATGCATCTCTAAATCCAACACCAATCATTTTAGTCAGACCATTTTTTAAGACTGCTCGAGCAAATATTGATGTTCATGAAGGAGCACCAACCTTAGAATTCGATGGAGAAGTGAAGACATTCACAATATTTGATGGGGAGTCCATTACTTGAGGAATTCAAAGGTAATCTAAAAAAAAAAAAAATTAAAATGGAAATCGTAGCACCAGGCGCCTGGCAGGCTCTGCCTGCTGGCTGAGCAAAAAAAAAAAAAAAAACCTATCATACCCGTAGATTTTCTTGTCCCTGTGCATGATGTGGACTTCACTTTTTCAGGAGAGTATTACTTTTCTCTTCATATATTTTATTCATTTTATGCACATTGGGGACAATGTGATTTAAGTGTGGGGGGTAATTTAGGATTATTTAGTTTATTTGTTATTTTGTTAGGTTAGTTATTTAGTTTATTTGTATTTTGTTTTGCTTTTTACTTTACTTTTTATTTGTATTTATGGGCTGAGATTGAGATTAGTGAACATATACTTCGCTGCTTTGTTTAATTTTTGATGTTTCTCATTGCTTTGAGTCATGAAAGTATTATTATTATAGATGGAGACTTAGATAAAATGAAGTAAATAGCATGTTTAGCTAAGTGAATTTAGCAATTTGAAGTCTGTTTTAGCAACCATTTGAATTGGGTTAAATGAAAGCTAGTTTTGGCAAATTTAAGCTTAAGTGAGCTTTTGAGCCTTGAAGTTGAATTAATTACTTTTTTTAATCATTTTTGTGAGTGATATTCATGTATGAATTTGTATCTTTAGAACTTGCTTTGACATACTTATTGAGATCACATTGCTGCATTTTTGCATTAAAATGATGAAGGCATTTTATTTAATTTTAGCCACTTAGCCTAAAAAAGCCAACCTTTATGTTTATCATTGTTTAACCCCTTTGTGCTTTTATGATCTTTTTCTTTGATCTTTAGCCTACATTACAAGCCTTGGACTTGATTTTTGACTATTTTTTCCTATCTTAAGTCTAATTGAGCATTTGGGATGTGTGATGGTGAATTTTGTGGGTTCTTTGGAGCAAAAAGATTGTTTTAACTAAGTGTGGGGGTGATCATACTTATGATGGTTGGTATGAGTGAATTGTATAAAGTGGTTAAAGAAAAATCTTTGAAATTCTCATGCTTTGGTGTGTTTGTTGAAAAAAAAGAAAAAAAAGAAAAAAAAGAAAAAAGAAAACAGTAGTATAAAGAGTTTTTGAAAGAAAAAAAAAAAGGGAAAAAAAAAGTGAGAAATATTTGTTTTTGTGTAAAAGCATGAGAATTAGGCTAAATGTGATAAGTTTAGAAGAAAAAGAAAATAGCTGGAAAATGCCGATGGGTATTAGTGAGATCATATCTTGAATGCTCTGTTGGATTTTGGATGCTAAGCCATTGTTTTTCTTATGATTTTTCTTTTCGACCTTACCTTTACCTAAGCCACTTTACAACCTTTTAAAAGACCTTCGGATTTGTGCTTAATTGTATGCTAGGTGGTCGAGATTAGATTGATAAGCAAGCTTATGGTAGAGCAAGTTTTTGCATTGAATTTGAGAGAATATTTTCAACCTTGTAAACATTTCCATTGGAAATTTAACATCTTTGGAAGAAGTTTACCTGTCGAATAATCGAATGAGTGTGATCCCAGAAAGTCTTGGACAACTCTGCATGCTTCGCGTGTTGGATATCTCAAACAACGCGTGGGAAAGCGTTGTAACTGAAGCTCATTTGATGAATCTTTCGAGTTCGGAGGAGTTAACAATCGACAATGTGTTCGAAAACAGTTGTTTGGTTTTTCATATAAGCTCTAATTGGTTACCTCTTTTTAAGCTCAGGCACCTCATTATTAGATCATGCCAATTGGGTCCTAAATTTCCTACATGGTTTCAAAACCAGAATGAGCTGAACACATTGGTAATCAACAATGCTAGAATTTCTGATATCATACCAAAATGGTTTTCCCAATTGGATTTGCAGCTTCCTAAGCTAGATATCTCTCATAATAACATCAATGGCAGAGTGCCAAACTCATTAAGGTTTGACCATGATTCGATAGTAAATTTGGGTTCAAACAGTTTTGATGGCCCTTTCCCACTTTTGTCATCAAACATTTCTAGTAACAATATGCTTTCTGGACCAATTCCTTATGACATTGGTGAAGCAATTCCCTATATGACATATTTAGACATCTCCTGGAACTCTCTGAATGGAAGCATTCCATCATCCTTTGGTAATCTAAATCGATTAGTATTCTTGATAATTTCTAATAATATTTTATTTGATCAAGTTCCTAATGTGTGGAAAAATATGTTAGAGTTGGTACTTCTTGACATGTCCAACAATAGTCTTCCTGGGACAATCCCCGAATCAATTGGTTCTCTTGAAAGTCTCAACGTTTTGCTTCTTTCTAACAACAACCTTTTTGGAGAACTTCTGACGTAGGAAGTCAATGAAAACAGAGAAAAGGAATTCGGAAATCCAGTTAACATGCAAAGCAATTAACTAAAACTCATAAAAGCCTTTTCTCATTAATTCCTCAAAGCTCGAAAGCTTACAACAATGGCGTAAAACTGTAAAAACTCAAAAGCTGAGGAAGACGATGCTGCCCACATGCCTTTTGTTACGCAGCCGACAAGATTCTAACTAACTTTGGCCACGTGTGCATATGAGAGGATTCGCATAACAAATATGATCCTCGAAGCCACGTTGCCAACTTTCCCCCACTTATAGGAACGACATCGTTCCAATTAAAATAACAAAATTAAAATAGTAAATAAAATGTTGTCGTATTACAAAGAAAATTAATAAACCAATAGAACTCAAACTTAAGCAACGGTAACCAGCTTCGTCTTCATCATTCTTCCCCACCCGTTGAGAGCTCGACCTCGAGCGAGGATGACAAAGTTGGAGCAGCAGCTGAGGGATAATATTCAAACAGATCGGACACATTGAATGTGGTGGAAATGTTCAGAGTTGAAGGCAGTTCGACAACATACACATTGTCTCCAAGTTTCTTTCGAATTGGCAAGGGACTGATTTTCTGATTCTTAACTTGTGATAAGTTCCAATCGGGAAACATTCTTTGCAGAGATATACCATGACCAGATCGCCAACATCAAAGGATTTTTCTAGAGCTTGAGTAACTTGTTGATGAATAGAGGAAATCTGAGTAGCCAGGTCCTGTGCGTCTCTATTTTTGTCTATGGATGTCCTGTGTATGTCAATAATAAGATTAGGAGCTTTAGTGTAGACAATGGCAAAAAGGGAAAGGCCAGTGGATCGATTAGTCATACTATTGTATGCAAATTCGGCCTGAGCTAGCACCAAATCCCACTGCTTTGGTTTTTTGCCAATTAAACAACGTAACATGTTTCCCAATGTTTTGTTAACCACTTCAGTCTGTCCATTCGTCTGAGGGTGATATGCACTACTGAATCAAAGGGTTGTATTGAAATGGTGCCATAAGCTTTTCTAGAAATGGCTCATAAACTTGACATCTCGGTTAGAAGTGATGGACTTTGGGGCTCCATAGAGACGTACCACTTCTTGAAAAAATAGCTTAGCTACGTGGGAGGCATCACTTGTCTTTTTGCAGGGCAGAAAATGTGCCATTTTAGAGAATCGATCCATTACAACCAGGATGGAGTCATGCTATTTTTGAGTTTTAGGAAGTCCAATGATGAAATCCATGAAGATGTCCTCTGAGATGGAATGAGGGATAGGTAGAGGGGTGTAGAGGCCAGTATTCTAAGAGTGGCCCTTAGCTGTCTGACACACAATGCATCGTTGGATAAATTGAGAGACATCCTTCGTTAAGTGGGGCCAATATAATCTACTCTCCAGAAGAGAAATTGTTTTGTCACTACCTGTATGAGTTGAGAGACCTATTTAATAGTGAAAGTTTCAAGGTATTGACAAAAGGAAGAGAGCAAGAATAAAAGTAATCCATTCTATACCTTGTCAATAGCATTGATCTATCCAATAATGAGTTATCAGGGGAGATTCCTGTGGGCTAATAATACACAAAAAACTGCAAACTTTGAATTTATCAACGATATGTTTGACAGGGAAGATCCCAACAACCATGGGTAGCTTGACAATGTTAGAAACTCTTGATCTCTCTAGTAACAAGTTTTTTTGGTGAAATTCCGGTTAGCATGGTTTCTTTTAACATTTCTGAATCATTTGAACCTCTCATTCTATAACCTGTCTCGAGAATCATTACTATCAGTTTGAAACCTTTGATGATCCATTGTGTGAGTAGAATCATCACCTGGATGATTCATTGGCAGAGCCGAGCTGGTAACGACATGGGTTTCCAAGAAGAGAAAAGTGACATTTCATCTGTTATCTGATAGGACAATCATTTAAAACCTACTCCATAAGAATATGTGATCTTCAAGCCCACTTTGAGATATGTGATCTTCAAGGCCCAGTAGTCATCTGTAGAATATGCCTGAGTTGGTGATTAACTTTCAACTGAAGGCCCGAGATGAACACTTAGCAAAATTGATACCCTGACTTGGGGAAGTCACAGTACGATGTCCCTTTCAATCAAAGAACCAAATTTCCTAAAATGCAGTTCTGTTGCTGAGAGCTAGCTTCTTTATTCCACATGGAAACCACATAATATCCTATTGTAAACTTCAATTCTGATGCACCCAAATTGCTATTCACCGGATTACATACGTAGATCGCGAAGGTGTGAAATTGTGCTTCAACATCCATCAATATATCAAGGCAATGTCGGCCTCTGTGGAAAGAGTTAAAACTATGGCACTTTTGCCGTATGGTTTGTTGGTCAGATTGCTAACTTGACTGATTTGCTTGTAAAGCTATTTAGTTCTAGGTTAGTTTTGTTTTAATTGTAACTTGTAGTTCAAAGTAGGTCTGGCAAAATATTACACGACACGATAACACGGCACGCTATGACACGATAATTTGCAGGTTTGGGTATGCGATATTGGATCGGGTTGATATCAGTGTCACACGATAAGACACGATAAGAAAATAGATTGGAACGGGTTAGAACACGTTAACACGATGTGTCACGATAAAACACAATAAGAAAAATATTAATTTAATTATTTCTTTATAACTAACTTTTTACATTACTTTTTTCTTTTTTTTAGAAAACTATAAAATTCATAATTTATTTCATTGGAAAATGATAATTTTTACATCTATTTATATATTGATATTTTGTTTTAGATTTTATCTTTTTTATTACTTATATTGGATGTACAATTTTAGTTTGGTTTATAATATTTTGAATATTTTTAACTTGACAATTGTAATGGATATTTTATTTTCTTAGCCACGATAAATATTTAATATAGCTTTAATTCGTAATATTTTACATATTTTGAATTCACAGTTATTAATTATGTTGAATTTTAGTATGCTAATATATATTTTTAAGATGTTTAGCATATCATTTGAATATGTATTTATGCTTAGTAGACACAAATTAAACACGATACGAATACAGAACAACACGACACGAACACGGTTCAACACGAATGCTTAACGGCTTGGGTTCGGGTAAAAAAAATTTGACACGAACACAGTTCAACACGACACGTTGCCAGGCCTAGTTCAAAGTAACCAGGCTGAAACTAAAGTTAGCACTAATTAATTTTGGCTAGATTAGGACAGATATTTGGAAGCAAATTTTGTGGATGATTAGGTATAGAAATCTGATTGGCTAGGCTTCTTCATCAGCATGTCATTAGGCTCTGCTGTGGGGTTTTGGGGTGGTTTAGGCAGTTTGGTCATTTAAGAATTCTTGAAGACATGCCAACTTTGGCTTTGCTCAAAGACATGAATTATAATTTTAGGTACCAGGCTGCCTTATTTTATTTCTTTTACGTGTTGTCTTGTTGTGATATTTGTTCTACGCTATAAAGTGTACCAAGGAATTAGGAACATTAAATTCTACACTGTCTGGTTTGGAACATTTGTGGATCTTAAAACTTAACTACCTGGTAAATTACATTAGATTTTTATTTTATTTAAAAAAAAAAAAAAAAACTAGAAATGCTAAGGTGTTGTTTGATAACCCATTCATTTATGATTTTTAGTTTTTTTTTTTTTGAAAACCAAAAATGAAAATGCGTTTGATAACCATTTTCATTTTTTAAAATCTAAAAGCCATTTTTACTTTTCTTTAAAAAAAAAAAAAAAAAAAAAAAAAAAAAAAAAAAAAAAAAAAAAAAAAAACTTTAAAAAGTTATTTTCATTTTCATTTTCAATTTTCATTTTTTTTTTTTTTGGTCTTTAATAATGCTAAGATACAAGACTTGAATCTGAGACTGCCCATACTGACACCGTCCATATGTGGTCGAGAAAACGAATTGCTCGAACAAGGCTGGAACCCGGGACCGTCCGGTCCGGGCTGAAACTCGGGACTATCAGGTCGGGGCTGGATAGGATCTCAGAACTACCCAGTCTGGGCCGGAACCCAGGACTGCCCAGTCGGGGCCGAAACCTGGAAATGCCTGGTTGAGCCACAACTCGGGATCGCCTTGTCGAAGCCTCAACCCGGGACCACCCAGTCCGGGTCAGAACCCGAGACAGGCCGGTCGGGGCCAGAACCCGAGACAGCCCGGTCCAAGCTGAAACCCGGGACCCAGGACTGCACGGTCCGAGCAGGAACCTAGGACAGCTCGGTCGAGGCTGAAATCCAGGACTGCAAGGTTCATACCGGAACCCGGGACAGCCCAGTCGGAACTGGAACCTAGGATCGCCTGGTTGGAGTCGGAACCTGAAACCGCTCAGTCTGGGCCTGAACCAGGGACCGCTCGGTTCAAGCCAGAACCCGGGACCCGGGACAGCCTGGTACGGACCAGAACTTGGGTAGCACAGTCGAGGCCAAAAATCGGGACTGCTAGGTCGGGGCCGAAACCCGGGACACGGGACTGCCCGGTCCGGGCCGGAACCCGAGACAACTCGGTCTGGGCTGGAACCCGGGACGGCCCAATCGGGGCTGAAACCCAGGACTGCTCGGTTGGGGTCGAAACCCAAGACTGCCAAGTCCGGACCGGAACCCGGGACAACCCAGTTCAGGCAGGAACCTAGGACAACCCGGTCCAAGCCGGAACCCGGGATTGCCCGGCCCAAGCCAGAACCCAGGATAGCTCGGTCGGGGGCAGTACCCAGGACCGCTAGGATTGTCTAGTCTGGACTGGAACCCAGGATCAAGACAGTCTGGTCCGGGCCAAAATCTGAAATCGACAATAATCGAATATGGATTTGTTTAAATTTATTTGTAAAGTTTTAAAAAAAATAAAAAAATAAAAATGATTATCAAAAATAATTTTTTTCGTAAAAAAAAAAATCAAAAAATGGTTGTTGTTTTTCATTTTTTTCCTTTTAGCAAAAACATAAACCAAAAACCATAAACAAAAACTATAAACCATAAATCATAAACTATAAACCATAAACAAAAACTAAAAATCAAAAACCAAAACCAAAAACCGAAGTCCAGGATGTATGAAAAGTCATGGTCAATATATAGGACAAACAAGATAGTCATATCAATTTCTTCTAAAGTCCAAAGACATTCACAGTCGTTTGGAAAATTCTAAGGAATGTCTTTTTTCCTTTCAGTGACCCACTTAACACCAGTTATGCGCCTTAATTTACACACCCTCAAGGCCTCAACTGGTCAACATACAATTATTCTCCACCACTTTTGCTGCTTTTGCACGTTTCCAATCAAATAAAAACATGAAAACAAAAGCGTATAGATGAAATGCACAACAACAGGTTTCATGAACTAATTAATATTTTAAGAGGGGTTTCTTAATATACATTATAGTTAAATTTAGACAGATTAATTTCAAAATATGTAATAATAGATTAAAATGAACACTACAAGAATAACAACCTTTTTGTGACGGAAAACTTTGTGAGGTTCACTTAACCGTCACATATGTACAGTCTATAGTGACGGTTTTGGCTGAATCGTCACATATTGTACATTAAATGTGACAAATTTTGCCTCGTCACAATGCCCTGTCACTAATTGGCATGATATATTTGGAGCCAAAAAAATTTTGAATTATTTTTGTTCATCTGTGACGGAAACCAATAATGATTGTCACAGATTACATGAAAAAATTAAATATAAAATTCAAAATGCTTCTGTGACGATGGTTATATCGATCATATATAGTTGGATATATTCTTAATTGTGACAGTCATTCTGTCACAATTAAACGTAAATTTAGGAGACGTCATATATTTTTGGCCGCAAATTTCATGATATGGATAGGAATACCAAGAATTTGTATTGATGCCGACCTCATTAGGCTTTTATTTATTCTTTTTGATTTTTTTGATTTGAACTATTATATTTTCTTGCTATCCATTTTATTTCTTATTTAATGTTATTATTTACAACTTATATTTTTTAACAAATTATTATTATTTTTTATCCTTCCCATTCGTTTCTCTTTTTTTTTTTTTTTTTTTAAAATTTTTTATTATTTTTCTCTTGATTTTGTATGTATTTACTACTTTAAAATACCACTTGATTGACAATATCAATTTTTTTTAAGCTTATAACTCTATTTTCAAGCTTTTTAAGTTTTTTTACAACATCAAATTCAAATCCAACACTCACAAAATAAATTAATTTTTTTGTTAAAATAATATTATTAAAATATAATAATGTGTTTAAATGCTGTTTAATATAAAATATCATTGAAATAGAAAATACAAAAAAACAAAATAAAAAATGACAATACTAACCCCACCCAAATATTAAGCGACATGCGCAATGTACGAGCAAAGTTAGCAAATATTGAGCAATGTGTGCATTTTATTGATCATACTGTCAGGTCATGCCATACCATCTAATTTAAAAGCAGTGTGAAGCTAGTTGATTTGTAATAATTTACCATTACACAAAATAATATAGCGCAATTTTATCTAAAAATAAAAATATAATATAACAGTCGAATGTAGTACTTTATTAAAATAGAAAACTTTTTATTTGAACTTTGTTATTTGTCACCTAGTGATTATCACTAAAAACCTATATTGATTTTGGCAAATATTATTTGGTTGCATATAATATATTTCTATTACCAGCCATGAAACTTCCATTTGACCAAATCAGTAACTTTATCAATCGGTTAAAATATTATAACAAGCCTATGATTGTTTCCAATGGATCTTTCCTCAAGTAGTCCTTCCATTCAAAGAATGAAAATGTTAAACGAATTAAGGTTTCTTTTTTTCTTTTTTTCGAATTTAGAGTAGCTTTACACCGACTGATCCACTCACAGAATCAATGACAGCTTTAACCTTACCATGATATTCTGTGATATATTAGGTGCACTAACGGGTGGGAGGAATAATAAATAACCATCTCTTTTCTCACTTGTGCCAACAATTTGACATTTTAATGATTATAAACCTGGTTTATATTTCAAGTATTTTCGCTCTAGAAGCTTGGGCTGTGAAGAATTTAGGATTCATAAATCAATTGTGAGATGGAAGAGCACATTTTCCAGCCAAATAGTAGTTGAAACCTAAAAGTTATATTTGTATTTTCTAATTGTCTTTATTAACTTACTTTTCATAACACTTGTTTGATCATGATCATAACACAACGTTGTTTATCTCAAAAGCTCAAACTTATAAGAGATAAACTATAATTGAATTATATACTTTAATATATTCTTTTCACATGTAAGCGGTAGAACAAAGACTTAAGCCTAACATGTGAAGGAGAAAATAAATTTTAAAAAATAGAACCTACAATTGTGATGTCATATTAAACCTAACATAGCTACTAATATCAACACTTCGAACTCGTGAGAGGTGGATCATAATTGAATTATATACTTTAACATTTAGTAAGAATAAAAATAAAAATGTAAAAAGAAATTATATTTGTCACTAACAGGGATGGACAACCAATGGGTGCCACATGATATGTGACATTTTAAGTAGTTATCATTAAAAAGTTCATTTTTTTATTAGAACTTTAATATTAAAAAAGAAAATACTACTAAATATTTTTAATTAAAATTTATCTCATAAATTGTAATCTTATCGATAATAATCACTATTAGTGACAAATAAAAAAACAAACTCAAATCTAAAATGCTAACAGATGAGTTGATGAGTTGACCACGCGGGCAGTGAACCAATCCGCAATAGAAAGATCTTCATCAAACGCCTCACTAAGCAAAATCATTATTTTATTGAATCCATACACACCAATATGAAAAAAGAAAAAAAAATAACAATATTATTCCATATGATCATTTATTAAATTATTTCATCAGTTTAAAACACAACTGAAGCCAAAATAAATCACTCTTACTTCTTCCAAAAAGAAAAAGAAAAGAAAATATATATATATATATAAACTATACTTTCCTAATTTTTATTCCACTTATAACATTTATCATACCTTCCAGTACTACTAGTGTAAAAGCATGGCCCATCAGGATTCCATACATGTGAACTTACTATGACGAATAGTTTTCTGTTGTGAAAGTATAGAATGTACAATTGTAAGCGTACGTATCTCGTTGATCCCATCATAGGAAAGCTTATAACTTATTCTTCTTTTCTTGTATGGTAGTTATTCTTTTTTCTTTTCATTTTAAGAGCTGGTATAGTTATTTTCGATTAAGATAAAATCTTTGTCATATTGACAAACATAAAAGGGGGTCACTTTAATTTTTTGTTTTTAATATTAAGTACATAAATAAATAAAAAATTCGGAATAAAAAGTCTTGCATTTTATTATTGTATTGCACTGCATTAATTGTACTATTATATATTGTGGTTTCTTTTTAATTATTCTATTATAAGTCATGACTGATGACTCATCACTGTACACTTGTATATATATATATAATCGTTGCATATTTTACTGTGGTAACGATATTCTAATAATAAAATTTATCATTTTCTTATATAATGGTCCGAGTTTAGATAAATAAAACAAAACTATTGCATATAAAACTGTTTCACTATATATTATCCTTAAAAAAAAAAAAACACATTTTCCTATATAAATAGAGGCTTCACCAACTTTGAGAAAGGACTCGAGCATCCACACACACCAGAAACATAGACTACTTAGTTTATTCTCGTTAGAATTTACTTCGAGTAGTCAAGTGTTTTAGTTGAAAATTTTAATTAAAAGTCCTTTGATCTGAAAAGCATTTGTAACCCTTTAATTTTTTGTTCTCAATAATTAATATAATCGTTTGATTTAAGTCTGATATTAATTGGCGCACACTTTATTTTTCTTTGGACTGTCATAGGTTCGAAGTGGCACGCTCGCACACTTGAGACGACTGATTTGTTGTGTTTTACACCAACATATCTTTTGGCACGCTTAGTGGGACTAAATTTTTCGACTGAGAAAATGGTTCAGACTTGCTCAAAGAATCAGAAACTCGACATCCACGGTGGCGTTAGCAGCCAAAACGTGTTGGAGGAAGACGGAAATGAAAGAGAGATTGGCAAGGCTCTAGACACGACAGAGATGTCCGCCCAGGATTTGATCCGTGAACTATCCCAAGAGCTGAGGGAGAATCACCGGAAGATGGAAACATTCCAGGAGATCCAGCAGCAAATGTTGCAAGGAATCATAGAATTGCTGCGCTAGCAGGTGCAGATGACCCAAGCTGCGTCGAATGGCGCAAGGCAGACTAACGGCCAGGAGGAACAATAGGTGCAGGCCTTTCAGGCCGTACCCAATGGCAACACGCTAAGGACTAAGGCACCGGCCAGGCCGGGTCCAGTGGAAATGATGTAAGGGTTATTCCTGAACTGCAAGTCCAACCTTACATTCCCCCACCAGCAAGGAACAATGTTCTTGCCGGGGGGCATGCTGACAACCTAGGCTAGAACGTGAGGGATGGTCTGGAAGAAATGATGACACAAGCTTTCTAGGCTGTACCCAATGTACATGGAGGGAGAGTGGATGTCCAGATGCACCACAACCTGCCAGCTCGAAACCAGATTCATGGAGGGGGCATGTAGAGCATTTTGGACAGAACTACAGGAATGGACACTATGATGCCCACGCCTACCAAGCAGACTTCCACGCCCCGGCACGTAGGAATGGACCGAACTGGATGAACCACGGCCAAGACATAGACAGGGAAGCCATTGAGACCATCATCCAAGAGATGATGAGTCCTGCATTCAAAAGAACTGGACGTCCATCTTATAAGAGGCTTTACCCCGATGTTGTCGACAGGATTGAACTTCCTAGGAAATTCAGATTTCCTAACTTCACTCTCTTCTTTGGAGAAGAGAGACAGTCTACTGTGGAACACATAGGCCGCTTCACTATCCAGTGCGGAGAAGCAGGGGCCAATAATTTTCTAAAGTTGAGACTGTTTGCTAATTCTTTGACAAGTTCAGCTTTCACGTGGTATATCAATCTGCAGCCAAACTCAATCCATAGCTGGCAAGAATTAGAGCAGAAGTTCTATGAGCAATTCTACAGGATTGAGCCAGAGATATCCATGGCAGATCTATCACGTTTGCAGCAGATGGATGGAGAGTCAGTACAATTATTTATAACCCGATTCAAAAAGGCGAGGATTAGATGTCACTTGAACATACCGGAAAGGGAGTTCGTCAAATTAGCACAAGGCGGACTGAGCTACAAACTTCGAAAGAAGTTTGAGGGGACAGAATTCCATGACTTATTCGAATTGGTCTCTCGAGCTACTCGGTATGAAGGCATTTTGAGGGAGGAGTACCAGAGGAAGAATTCGTCCAGAGGGTCATACCACAAGGACCCAAATACTGAAATTCATGTTGTGGAGACTGATGGCCAGGAAAGTATTGAAAGAGCATTTGAAATTACGCTGCAAAAGTGGTGGCCACCTTTCCGTACATTTGTAAAGCTTTGGTTATACCAACAAAGAACCAGAGAGCTCATTAACTAGTCATGGACATGAAAAAGAGTCGGGCCAAACCAGAGAGAGTCTACAGTTTCTACATCTCCAAAGCTGATCATATTTTTGACTACCTACTGGTCGACAAGGTAATTAAATTACTTGATGGCCATATCCTGCCAACAGCTGAAGAGATAAAGAAGAAGCCATACTGCAAATGGCATGGTACGTGGTCTCATCAGACTATCAACTGCGTGGTCTTCCGGAATGCTATCCAGGCGATGATTGACAAACAAGCGTTAAAGTTTCCAGAAAAAGGAAAGGAGATAATGCAAGTGGATAACAACCATTTCCCATCGGCCGAAGTGAACATGGTTTCAGCCAATATTTCAGACTTGGCAAAACCCAGAGTTAGGGTTGATCTATGATAGACGTCATCCAGAAGAGTTTGGAAGAGAGATGTCAAACTTAGAAGAAAGTATTCGGCCGAAAAGGCTGAATCTCCTTCTAAGGTGCTTTGTACCCGGTGTAGGCATGAAGTCGAGGAAAGAGGGACGAGGTGTCCGGCAAGAAGTGAAAACCTGAACATGTCGAGACCACCGCTAGAAAGCCACAAGCAAAAATCTATTTTCCAAAGTCTGGGACCAAAGTTGCAGGATAGACAGGTGAAGCTGAACAATCGACACCATGGGGGGCAAGCTAAGCCAAAGCTCAAAGTCATTTTTTCCAGGGACTGCACGACTAAATGGGTTTGGCAGAAGATCGAGAAGCCAAAGACTTTCAAGCCACCTGCTATGGAGGTATATCGTTGGTGTCGTGTAGGATATAAATCCTATTATCCGCTTATCAAGTCCCAGAAAAAGGCGAATGCAGCGCCAATATGCTGAAAGTCGGATAGTAGGTCGATCAGATAAGCAAAATGATAGTATCATGCTAAATGAGTTAGAGTCATATCTAGATGACTTGGATGGAAGACATGAGATCGTAGCTCTATCCAAGAAAGTTAGCATCTTATCTGGAGCTCCACGGAGGAAGAAACCTGTAAAAAGATGGATCCAAAAGCAAAGTGCAAAACTTTAATCGTACTTAAAGGACATGGATAATAATCCGGTGGAAAAAGACATGGTTGTTTCTTCATCCGTCAAGTCATCGACGATCAAATTTGGAACCATGGATGTGGTGATGGTCAACACAGTTGTCGTGTTGCCTTTGTCATTTGGATCCCAGTGTCAGCTGGCATGATAGAATCAGAACGTCATCCAGCGGATGCAGATTGGATGTCAGATCGGATGCTGGAGGATATGATACTGGGCATGCAATGCCCTGCAAATGTAACATCAACAAGTCAGAAAAATTAGACCAAAAATCTACCCTGCCATTTGTTATAATTTTAGCTGGCCAATTCAGGCCACTTTTAAGGCCGTGTCAAAGAATTCGGCTAAAGGCCAAAATTCACAACCATTATGTTCAAACCAATGTAATATATAAAATATAAAGGAGAATAAGCAGGTCGAAAGACTGCTTGTCCACAAACCGTCAAAGAATTGCTGTGTCGGGATGATCCGATATAAAATTGAATTCACTGCTTCCAAAATCTGCTGAATGCAGTTGACTTGTGACCACAATGTAAGAAGCCGAAGCAGGCAAAGAAAATCTAAAAAATATTCAGCATCAACAAATACATCACCGGGACAATCCACGTCGTTGGAAATGATGAAATATGTCAAGGGACACAAACAAAGACATGCCACATATATTCAGAGACCCATAGTGGAGCAGAGGAAGAGCAGGCCAAAATCCAAGAATGTACCATCGGCAATATCGATTGGGTGAATAAAAGTCTTGGTCACCTGCACAAAAAAAAGATAAAAAAAAAATGAGCCTGCGCGTCCACCAATCACGTCCAAGCTGCATCCAAGCTTTCCAACACAGTTGCATGTCCGAGCCCAGCAACCCACTCTTCCAGCATATCTAGCCTGCCTCTTCTTTGTGCGGCTCGAGTCCAGCCCACGCATCATCCAGCACAATCTGCGCATTCCCCAGGTGCAAGCCCCAAGTCAATCCACAACGCCCAAGCCAGCAAATCCACTCAAGCCCGCATCTCAGTTGCGCATGGCCAGCTGATCAACTCAATTATGCTGGCAAATCTTTGTTCCCGTGAAAGAGGGTTTGACACAGATGCTCCGTGATAATGGAAATCGTGAATGCCGAGCAGGCTCGAATCGCCAAGGAGTTCGAATCTTGCTGCAACCTTATATAATTATTTTGTGTTTGAAATCTAGAGGGAGACAAGTGCGGCTTGGAGGTAAAAAAAGGAAAAGAAATAGTGAAATTTTGGAAAGAAGATCAGTAATAAAGGAATGCCAAAATCGTGGCTGATGAGAATCCATTTTTTGGAAAGGATTTTGGCCATAATTATTCAATTTTTGGGTGCCATATTTTGGTGATGCCTTAAATAAAAAAAATTTCAATTGATGCTGATTATGATTTGTTTCCAATTCAGTGGTTATTTCTCACGCATGAATATATCATGGGATCAAAATTAAAATATTGCATGGATATTATGTGGAATGACTGAATTGGCTTAAGGACTGGAGAGATGCAAACTGGTCAAATATTGCTTTGCAATTTTACTTATATTAAACAAAATCACAAAGTAAGGGGGGCAATGTTTGGATCTGATGCGTGTCGTAAACACCAAAATTAATTACTGAATTTAAACACTACCGTAGTAGCAGCAAGTTCAGGTCGATTCCATAGAGACTGATGATCAAACTATTTCTATTCCAATTAAAGCAAAATTAAAAAGACAAAAGGGGGATTTTATGTTGGCAAGTTCAAATATTAAAGAAAAAAATTTAATAAATATCGAAAATAATAATAGGAGAAAACCTTGGGTCAGAGTATCTTCAATTACTAAAGAACAGGTAATCACAGACAAAAATATATCCAAAAATAATCATTCAATGTTGGATTGAATAAAATAGCATGGCCAATTTTATTCTAACTCTCACAATTAATTAATTAAGATACGATCGTAAATTAATCATAATTCTGAAATATCTAAACCAACGTGATCTAAATCAAATCAGAACAGCATTAAGAACAATAGCAACCAACAATAAACAAGTCCTACAAACGTTGTAAAACTTTAATCTATTATGCATTCTCCTAAGAAATTAACAAAAGCTTAGCATGCAATTATTAAAATCAAAGTGCTACTAAACATAGAACATTCAATACGATTGAATTCCTAATTAGCAAATACCCAATCCACAAATAATTATAACGGATCCAAATTATAATCAAAAGAGAATTGAATAATAAACAAATAAATTGGAAGAACACAAATTGAATAATTAAATTTGAATTAAAACTTATAAACCAAGTCTCACATCTTATACTTTAGCAATGAATGATACTCTTACACAAGAGAGAGATTTAGCTACTCAAAATTGTTAGAAAACTTAATTCTTTGTTGTTTTTGCTCCAAAAACGGCTATCTCTTTACAATAATGATAAAACATATTTATAGTAAAACCTAGGGCTAAAAAGTCACAAAAACGAGCCTAAACGCTCAAATTCGCGTCCATCCAGGCGCTTGGACATTGCACCTGGGTTGCACTGCCTTGCTGCCAACGTCTAGTTAATTACGGTTTTGCCACTGCTTCTTCAGTTTTTCTGTTTAATTACGATTTTGCCACTGTTTCTTCATTTTTCATCCCTTTAAGCTCAAATCCACCTAAAACATAGAAAAATATAAATTAATCCATTTTTAAGTGAATAAAACATGCTCAAATCAAGTATTAAGGTATATAAAATATATATAAATTTCATCCCATTAGGACCATATATTAATTTTTAAGAATATTATTATTTATTTAAGCTTGATTTTGGAATAGCTTTGTCTCACATCATTTGGAGATGAAAATGCATTGAAAATGACAAAGTATAAATGTTTGGTTTGGAAAATAAATTTGGCATTAGTCCCACATCAGAAGCACAAAGAGTTAGTGAGCCACATCTCCTATATAAATAGAGGCTTCACCAATTTTGAGAAAGAACTCGGGCATCCACACACACCAGAAACATAGACTACTTAGTTTATTGTCGTTAGAATTTACTTTTATAGTCAAGTGTTTTAGTTAAAAAATTGAATTAAAAGTCTTTTGATCTGAAAGGCATTTGTAACCCTTTAATTATTTTGTTCTCAATAATTAATATAATCGTTTGATTTAAGTCTGATATTAATTGGCGCACACTTTATTTTTCTTTGAACTGTCATAGGTTCGAAGTGGCACGCTCGCACACTTGAGACGACTGATTTGTTGTGTTTTACACCAACACATATGATCATTTATTAAATTATTTCATCAGTTTAAAACACAACTGAAGCCAAAATAAATCACTCTTACTTTTTCTTCCAAAAAGAAAAAGAAACAAAATAAAAA